>SRMA01026173.1:0-129364 GCA_007224835.1 Danionella cerebrum | reverse complement strand
TGCAGGGTAAGGACATTAAATTTTCCATAAGAGTGAGCTTGTAAAGAGGTGTACAAAGTGAAACCGACTTTAAATGAATGCATTACAGACAGGTAATGAGATGAGAAAGCTTTTAAAGTGTTTCCGAGCCTAGCAGGAGATCTCTGTGCATGCATTCCACTGCTGTCAGTTATTTGTCAGAGATATATGATTACTCCAGCAGAGAAACAGACAGGCATTTAGAGCCACTGGGTTTATATAATCACATTTACCTTGTCTGGAGGAGGGTGCTGAATGTTTTGATGACGATTGAGCCTAATTTGGAATCTTTTCAAAGGTATGGGAATATCAGACGATTAATCATTTGGGTAGCAGCGTTTTAGTGTTGCCTAAAACATTACTCATATAGACTGGATTGACTCTTTCAAAGCCAATAAGGTTTAACAGCCTCAGTTCTTCTACAAAATTATTGACCTTTAAGACCCTCCGGTTCCTCCCACAAGCCAATATACATGTTTCAGTTTAATTCAATACTCTAAAATTCCCCCTAGGAGTGAAGCATGGCACTGTAGGGGAAAGTCAACTTGTCCCTCCTTTTTCTCCATATGAGTTTATGTGCATAAACTAAAGATTACCTTGTCTTCATAACTTGTGACTCCTTGCAAATCTATAACGATGATCACTGCTCTGCATCTTCTACCAGACATCATATGAAAGCACTTAAATAGTACATTTATCTTTTCATATCTGTCTGATACCATTGATTGGAAGCTCTGTTTCTATGACCCATGAGTGCACCTCACTATCAACTTCTTTATCAAAACATTTCTAATTTTTTAATTCAGCTCAGTGAATTTTTAGAAAGCAAGAATGCCACGACAGTATATCCCTGTGTTGTCTCATTCACAGCATGCAAATTTCTTGTCATACAGAGTGTCAAAAACCACTGTGACTTTGACAGTGCATCTCGTTAATGCACACAGACACAGCTCTGCATAAAATATGATCATGGCAGAATCTAAGCTGTTATGAAACTCAAGCGGATGATCAATGGGATTTCGGGTGCTCCAACATCAGAGTGAAATCTTTCACTCATAAAGTCAGCCCCGTTTTCTGATGCTTTTCTGATTGTGGTCTTTCTCTCTGAGTTTACATTTTTAAATGTTTCTTTTTGAGCAAGGAAGATTCATCCAACACTTTGTTGGTAGATGCTAAACATTCTAAAACATGTAAACAACTGATATTTGCCTATTGCTCTCGTCTTTGTGAGTTAAATTATAACCATTGTTGTTGGTGTTGTTTTTTTTCCTTCACCCATTTTAGAGTTCACCATTTTCTGAAAAAAAAAAGATCTGCATGCCTGACTCCCAAGACCACTGTTACTCAAATAGTACACTAGTCTGTTATAGAGACTTGACCAGTGAGAGGTCATGTAAGTCCTGGTTCAGAGTGGCTAAACAGTTATGCCAAAGGAGCCAATAACTTCACACGTCCTTGTCTTCAAACTTTCAGGGCACATAGATTTAAGGGAAAAGTTGATGGAGTGATTATTTTTCAAGCAGTATGATAAATAAAGCAAAGATAAGTGTACATTAAGTTTTCTGCAAACTATTTCTGATCACCATTTTTATGGCAACTCCATTAGTGTTTTATCAAGAATCATAGTAAGCAGCGCATAATACAAATCAAAGAAATGTGTAGTGTTACCAACCATTTCTGGCAATTCTGAAAATAGCCTGTAAGGACTGTATGTTTGGGGTAATTGTCCCTCTGCAGAGTAATATGAGGGCCAATCATTCACCTCTCAGATGGTATTGCATAATGGGTAAGCGTCTGCTTGTATTTCTCACTTTGCAGAACACCATTAATCCTGACCAAATCTCCAACTTTATTTTGCAGAAATGCAGCCCCAAACCTTTAAGGAACGTCCACCATGCTTTACCAGCCCACACATTGTACACAGTCAAATATTTTGGTCCAGAGCACCTGCTGCCATTTTTCTGCACCCCAGTCCTGCATTCTTGAGTCCTTGACTTTGTCCCCCTTGAAACACTTTCATAAAGATTACTTCTACAGTAGGTGGGTGTCCTGGAAATAATCATATTTCAAAGTGTATATAAAAGTTTCCCTTTTGTGTTTCTTGAGTTTGCTTTGTTTGGGAGAGATATTGTTGATGCAATATAACTACCTTGTGTCCTGTTGCTGTGGACAATCTTGTCATGACAAGAGTCCATACGTGTTGGCACACGGAGTCAGAGCAGGAGTTGATTGTTAGTTAATTTTTCTCTGAGCCATGCTGCAGTATGTACATCATACACAATATTCCACCAAACGCTTCATGTGCCATGTGTCTAGCAATGTACGGGAAGATCTACTCTCGATTAAACTGTGCCCTTTGAGTTCTATCAACTATAATTCTTTCAATTAGACGCCTTTGACATCATTTAACCATCAACGAAATCTTTGCTTTGAAGCAATTCAAAATGAATAAATCTGACTTGACTTGACACTAACCTGTGAAGCCTACTTTCAGAAAAGAGCAGAAACCAAAGAGATCAGAGGGGGTCAATCAACAAATCTCTCATAATTTCCATCAAAATGATCCTTGAGCCTCCTAATCCTGAGCATTGTTCTTACAGAAAGCAGCAGAAAAGGTTGGAGGACATTTCGTTATGAGTATTCAGCTCACAAAATGCCATTACTTGCCCAGAGTATGAGAGAGAAGAGTCTAATCCAACTCAAACCTGACAGACAACACTGCCCTGATTCCACTTTAATTGAAGACATTTTATTAGATTTCTTTCTCTTGGCTTCTCCCCTATTCCTTCTTATGTGAGGAATAAAAGCAAAGGCTTACAGCAGTTGCTCTCTCATTTTCTCAGCAGCGCCCATCCATCAGCCGCTACATATTAAAGGAGTCATGGGGGAAAATGAAAGAAATTATAGGAGCAATAGAAAAAGAACGAACTGGTGATGAAACTGGGAGGGTGACTCTCTGGCCTCAGTTCCTCGTTTTAGATGTACAGATGGAAGAACTGGAGTAATTGGTGTTTATTTATCAAAGTGTTGCAAACAACCTCTCCCTACATACACTCGGAGGACCAGGATGTTCTTGCACATGTTGACAAGAATAAGAATTATCAGAGATAACAATCCTTGTGCCAGGTTCATAATTTCTTTTGGCCTGAATACTAATCACACATGACTGCTTGATATGCAAACATAATGAGTGAAAACAAATAACAGCTCAAAGTTGTCATTTAAGCAACATCAAACAAACAAGGGGTACGTGGCTCTGAATATCAACATGATCTGATCCGAAATGTTATTGTTTCTCACCAATAAGTGTCTAAGTGTTTGTTCAATGTTATTTTTCACAGGTGACACCTCTAACACAAACACATCAAAGCACATCTTACCCTGAACACAAAGAGGGGAGGAACAGGAGCAGCGTGAGTTCCAATGAACCCAACACACATAATATATTTTAAAAAAACTGTATTTAAACTAGCATATATTATGGCCAAGAAGTACACATTACCCATCTGTGGAAAAGCAGCACAACTAATCTCTTTTCCATTAAAACAATGTAAACGTTTCCCCCTCATCTACATCTCTCATCCACTCGCCCTTTTCTTTTGACACCCTCCTGTCCTGATGTAATTAATGCAAATTGGTCCATGGGAAAAATAAATAACTACATAAATTCACTGCCTCCATCCAGAGGAGGTAACACCACATCAGGTGTTCACTCTCCTGGAGTTAACAAAACTGTCAAGCTCACACAAAGCACCTACTCCCCTATGTCGTGGCTCCTAAGCAGGACAGGACAAGGTAATAATGTATATCAAAACTAATTTTAAGACTTTTACAACAACAGTTCTTCGTCATTTTGCAATTCGAAACGGTACAAAACGAACAAAACATCGCTATATTATCTAACTAATTATATAGTGTCTATAGTGGCTGATAAGAAGTTAGCTAAAGTTGACTCACGTGATATGAACATGTGCAAGTTAGCTAATAAAAAAGTGATAATTGTTGCCTTGAAATTAGTGTAATATAACCTTCTCAATTATAATGATACATGTGGACAGCGGAAACAAGCTTGTTTTCATAAGTTAAAATTTCATAAGATTAAATTTTACCTCAATCAGATGACAATCCACATTGTTCAACTTTGTTTCTTCTTCTACTGGTGTTTGCAGGTTGGGGACTGTGTAAAAACGCATCATATCTGCTTAAATTTATATGTAAATCTTTCTAATAAAATGTAACTATTTGGCCTGTCTCACATTTAGGTATATGTAGATGATACTCATACATTTTGACTGGAAAAGTCTAGCTACAATTTTTCATAAATTCTAAGTATTCTGATCACATAATTTATGGAAAAAAACTATTTATTCACATAAAACTAAATGATGTAAAAACATAATATTATATTTGTAACGCCACGACTAATTTTTTGACTGTTAAAACACTCAAATAAGGATATGACCAAAGTCATAGATTTTTTACATTAGAGGTTAACGTGACAATATTGTTGTAAAGCACACATCAGCCACAAATCTCACACTTGTGTCTTTGTGAAATATCTAATGTTTTCATACTTTTCACTCTTTTCAGCAGTAGAAAGACTTTTTTTGTGCCCATAGTGCTTACAAATGGTGCTCTGCTTAATAATTTTGAACACCTTTCTTGAGTAGTTTTCCTTTAACTGGGCTCACCAAGCAATCTAATGGGCGATGTCTGAGTTTCAGTGATTAAAACAGCCCTGAGATGCCTTTTCAATGAGTTGAACTAAAAAAAAATCCAATATTTAATCATTGTGACCCAGAAATAGTTCTTACATAATAATTTGGGACAGGGGGTAGTATGAAAAGTGTATTTGAAGAAACTGTAAGAAGTCCTAATGACTCTATAATAGCATAGAAAATCAAATTCACATTTTGATTTATAGAAATTATTTAATAGAAAATCTTTTGCTCAGAATGCTATAAATCCATGATTCAATTTCCTATGACGTGCATTAATGCCTTTTACCAGGAAATAAGAACTGGTGCTAGTTGTGTTTTCAGAATAAAATGGAAAAACACAAAGCTTCGTCAAAAAAACATTAAAAGGACTGAATAGAGGGCAAAAGTGAAGCTTTTTTGGGAATGACCAGATTTATTTATTTTATTTTATTTTTTTGCATTCTGCTACTTGGTTATGCATGCTATGTAATTTCTCCTCGCTACACTAATAATTGGAATTGGCAGTTTGTGGAATTGCAAATTCCTTTTTTTATAAGTTGTGGCTGTTTCAAATCAACAGCAATCTCTGTGTTTGATGATGCTCTGATGCGCAAATGTATGCAGCCTCTGAAAATAATTTCAAACAGTGATGATTGCAATGATTTTAGCACAGTGTGTGCTGTACATCTAAACTCTGTTAGTTATATGCTCCAAAAAAAACGTGTACTTTCTAAACCAATTTCAAACATCTGTAACAAATTTATACAAAATACCTTTTGCTATGGCTCTGTGTTTTTGTCTCCATGCCTATGAGGATGTGTTTGTGGAAGCAGAATGAGCGTAAAGACAGAAAGGACAGTTGTTTTCTCTCTTCTCTCAGACAATGCGTCTGTATTGAAGCCACTGTGCTTTGTCTCTCTTAAGCTTCATTACACATCTAAACACACACATCAGATCCAGAGGTGGCCATGCAGAAATTCTCAGTGTCTTATGTGCAATGCAGGGTCTGGCTAGTTCTTTTCACATTGTATCAAAAGCTGAAGAAACAATCATGTTTTGACTGCCAGACGTAAAGCTTTTGCTTATCAGGAGCTGACAGCTGTCTCGACACACTTTCAGTTCCACTCACTGACTCAAATCTCTCTCTCTCTCTCTCTCTCTCTCTCTCTCTCTCTCTCACACGCTCTGTGATGGGAAAGCAGGTGGCCGTTTAGACTGGTACTCTCTTCCCACTCTAGTAATTACTCTGACTCTGTTGTTGACATTGTGTGGTTCATATGTTAGAGAGAATGTGAATAAGTATGGTTTTGTGTGTGAGGGTATGAGTTTGTCTGTGTAAAGGCAGGTGCGAGATGTAGTCTGGGTATATGTGATGGATGGAGTGTGCATTTGCATTAGAATTTGATTTTGAGAAAGAGACCTCCCAGTCTCTCATATGAATACAATAATCAATTTACTGTCCAATTAACCGTTAGAACTCTTTTATTTGACTACTTTACAGTTTGCTCTAAAAAATTATCTTTACATTTTTTTGTCTTGATTTTTTTTCTTCTTTTTTACATTTTTTTTGTTACACCTCACAGTACTTTTAAAACCCTGAAATTGTAGAAAATAATACAATTCAGAGTAGTAAATTTTGTCATGTTTTTATTAAATAACAATAACCAAATCACAGGTCTTGTACTTCCAAGGGTTATGGCACCAATGTGGGGTCTGTAAAATTAAACTGAAACACGATTGGGCATTTCTCACATATTAATTTGAATAACTTTGCAAATTATGTGGCAGGTTCTACAAGCTACAAAGTGGCCATTTCCTGGAGCTTGACACCATTTAGTTGTTGAGAGAATACCTAGAGCTAAAAGTTTGTATGAAGGAATAGCTTACGAAGGCAATCGATCTTGAGGCACCTGGAACATCGGGTGAAATTTTATTAGGTTATCTTGAGAAATAGGCAGCTAGCAAGCCTGTGGTTTGGCAGAATTGGATGTTTGGTTTTGAAGATTGAAGAAAATATTTATCTTTTCCTGCAAAGGCATTCTAATAATCTTATTTAAGCTTTGTTTCCTTGGAGGATAACATGTGTTTGATGCTACACTGATCTTATGTCAGAGAAAGTGTATATTTTTGTTAGTGCATGTAACACATCTGTGCCTGTGTCAGACATTGTGATAATGAATGTTAAAAGCCCTGTGAGACTACAAGACTCATTAAAAGCTTACAGTGTGCAGTGTCACAGTCAGCCGTTCTCGAGCTGCGGTGGATCACATCTTGACTGCTGCCAGACACCTTTACCTCGATTGCGTTTCACACACGTCCAACAAGATGAATCATCTGACTACAGTTGATGATGTTGTGAGTCTCCCTAATTTATCATCATCTGGCATGATAAAATCTGCTCTGCTGTCATATTATTGTCTCAACGTAAGTCACATAGGGGGATTCGCTTTTTAAAAGCTGACATTTACTTGAGGTGAACTTATAAAGAGCTGTGCGTTCCATTCAACACACTTTGCATTTCAGTAAACACACTGAGTGTGAGGAAGTGTTTTCATCATGGCTGTATAATGCCTGCTCTCTGACTTCATTGTTATGCAAAGTGGGTTTATATTATTGTGTGGACTCTTCTGGTTCGACGGAGAAGCTAGCCCTGGGCCACTGGAGTGCTTTTCTGAAAAGAGGAAATGGAAATGATAATAATGCACAAGAAAGGCTGAGCCAAAAAACATGGCACGGCTCAACTAATTGGTGGGGTAGGGATTTGTTATGCGAATGCCATGCATAATTTTATTATTCCACATTAGGAAAGAGGCATCGCTTTATTACAGAGAGAGAGCTTGGAGTTCTTGCTCACAGACAGGAAGAAAATCTTGAGAACATTGGCCTGTTGGTTTTACACAACACACTGCACACAACACGCAGCTGATGTAATGCAGGTAAATGTTCAGGGAGTGTTACAAAATGTGTTATAAATTTAAAAATTAATAAACAAATATAAATAAAACTACATGTAATTCCATAAATAAATGTATTTAGAACTAAATTAATTATTTTCAACATGTATTTATTTATTTTTATTGTTAATTTATACATAAATAAATAGATTTTTATAATTGTATTCACTGATTTTTTTTTCAAGCATATACTTAAGCATATATTCATTTATTCATTCGTGGATTTATGTAATTATATATTAATTGTTGATTTTTATTATTTTTTAATTTCCTTTCAAATTTTTGGTCCCCTATATTTAGATACATTGTTCTGTAAGTCACTCACGGAGCATTAACTTGTAAAAAGAAAACTTAATTAGTAGCACTCTGTTATCATGAACATGTTGGTTATATATGTGATTATATACATATTTATGAAAACACTCTCATGAGAATCGTGACCTTTTTTCTGAACACCTAGTACCTACTGTGACCCCTCGGAGTCTTAAATTATGCTTTAAATCTCAAAAACAATCTTAAATGTCCATGGACATGATGATCTCCGAATTATCCTAGCAGGAGAGCGTATGAGTGATTATGTGCAGTAAAAGAGCTACCGGTGGAGCAAGGATCACTCAGTGCTGAGCGCTGACTGCATTAAGTGGGATTCGATTGGATTGTGTTGAAAGTGTCTCTAATTAGCACCACCTGCCTGGGATCAAACCCCTGTTGCGTTAAAAAGAAGGCTGGGAAGGGTCATCTCCCCTCTATCCAAAGTCTCAAGTGTGTACAGGATGTAATGGATGAAGATTGTCTGCCAAAGTAGCTTCAGTGTTGTTCAGACACCTTTGCTTGCTCACTTGACGCTTTTAATTTAACTCTAGTTAGGAATAACGTTAAGCATTTTAAATTAATGCTAAATTATGTGGCAATCACGGTCAAGCTACTGAAGTTAATGTTATTTTTGATTGATAATCATTGCAATACTGCTTTATGTGATGATTTTAAGTTAGCACAAGGTACTGCACTGCATTTTGAGAAGACACTGCATTTTCAGAAGCATTGTAGTATATTCTTGCAGCACAAATAAACATTGAAACGCTCTGTGTGGGAGAATTTCAGAAAACAATGGAAATGCAAGGAAACAGGAAGGAAAAATAACTCTCTTTCTGAGTAATGCTATCATAGAAGGAATGGTCAATAGGTCTTCAATGGGTTTGTTGAAATCCCCTTGAAACATTTAAATTGTTTTGTCCACTATTTTGTTTGCAATGTGTTGCGAAGGTTTGTGGCACTGTTACTGAATGTGGGTTTTTACAGTCGTTAAAAAAATAAGATGGCTCACTCTCAATGCACTTGAGTGCACATTCCGATTTTATAGGCCAAAGAGTATTTATTGGCCAAGAGAGTAGGCTTTGTGTCTTCTGGTACATTCATTTGTTTACCCTTTTGACCCAAAACCCAGCTTCAAACTGATCTTGTTCTAATATAATGAAAGAATGTTGAGATCAATTTTACGAAAGCTTCCTTTAAAACAACCATGTTTTTTATATTCTCATCAACTATAATATGTATTTCATCAGTGCTTGATCTTTTTTTATTATTATTAATGTTACACGAATGCCAAGTCACAATTTATTTACATACAGCAGATGTTGTGTGAGATGTATCTATTCGAACACAGTCAACATGTCACTCTCTTCACTTTTCTCTCTTGCACTTATTCCAGCTGTGGCAGAGCCATCAGAGAACAATGTATGAGTCCGGTTTCTCCGGTTCCATGATTGCTCCTGCAATATTCAGCCTCACTGAAAAATACACTGCAGAAAAGTCAAGAGATGGAGACCAAGAGGCGTAATTATTTTAGAAAGATTGGAAAAACCCTATTCCAAAAACTCAGGCGGTGACATGTTGCAGGAAGGAAAGGGAGAGAGATTGAAAATGAAAATGAAAGCAGGGATGAGAGAGATAGAAAGGAGAGGAACATCAAGGGCTCTTTTTAGAAAAAAAAATAGCAGAACAGACACGTCGTTCCTTCATGCACACGCAGTGGTGGAACAAGAAAATACCAGAACTAGAAAAAAAGTCAAATTAGAAAGTTGGAATTGGAGTGTTTCTTTGCACAGCCATTTGAGAAGCCAAATGCTGGGGCACAGAGAGAGAAGGCAAGCATCCTGAGATCATGAATAAAATATTCCAGGTGTTTTGTTCCCAGCGCTGAGTCGAATTGAAATTCATTTTGGGAGATATGTCATTGAGTTCGGCATTCATTCATTTTTATGTTTATGATTTTGAGAGACATCTGTTTCATTATTGGATGGCTAGTTTAAGAATTTAGTAAATGATGATAATGAGAGTAATAAATAAGAGTTTCTAACAGATTTTTGGAGTAAAATTTGTTAAATGCAAGAGACAAGGTCGTGCCATGCATCATTATTAGCATGGGAAATAGTGTGTCCTTCAAATAATAAAGCTGGAGCTATTTAGAAACATACAGTGGCAGGGGTGTCAAACTCTTGTAGCCCTGCACAGTTTTGTTCCAGTCACAGACCTGGGGCTTCATGTCTCAATGTTGTGTACAAACATAAAACTGGTATTCTTTTCATGCTCATGTTCAGATTTACTAGCAGTGTAATTAACGTGAGAATGTGTATTTATCCACACCAGCTTCATGCTTGGTCTTTTTCTGTCTTTTTTGTGTGTGCGTGTGTGTGTGCGTGTGTGTGTGCGTGCGTGTGTGTGTGTGTGTGTACTTTTGCGAAAGCTTTTGGCGATCATGTGAAGCAGCGAGCCTGTGTTCAGTTAATTCTGTCCCTCTAGCACTGACCAGGACCTCTGAATCCAGAGTTAAAACCAACAAGATACAACCACAACATGTGATCATGGCTGTAAAAATAATATTAACTGTATACACTGTCAATTTGTAGTAAAAAAGTATTTTATTTATGGACATGTTAAAATTTTTTTTTAGATATTTAGGAGTCGAATATGAGTCCAGGAGTAGTCCTCCTTAGTTTGTAAAAAAAACATTTGTTTTCTAAATCATCTCAACAGTGGTTTTCAGAACCATAACATCGACTTAATCAGAACAACTCTTAAATTTCGTACAGCCAATTTCTTCCTTTGTTCTATTTGCAAAGTATTTGTATATTGCTTGATTTTGGGATGTTCTCGTTGCCTGAGTCTTATTCAAATGTGCTCACTATACATATTTAAATGTACACAAATGAGGCAGGAGACAAGGTGGGGTTTTCTGCTTTTGGGTGTGCACTCATTTTTAAGTTGATTGGCATGTATACTAAGAGAATTTGGGTGGGAACCTGCATACATGAAACATCAGAATTTTTTGAGCATATGTACATTTCCGGGTGTATACAGTGAACCCTCACTACTTCGCGGTTCGACTATCGCAGATTTTTTCCATTAGGCATGTATATTATAGGAGAAAATATATATAGCGGATTTTCCAGAAATTTCAAAAATAGTCGCGATATATATATAGACCCCAAATATTAATAATTATTAATATCTGCTAGTACTGTTGGTTCATTGTGCCTGTGTACTGTATGTACGTATTGTAGATATCTGTACATTACTGTAAAGGTTGGTTTGTTAACAGTACTACGTTAAGGGAGGGTTGTAAAAGTCTGAATACCGAATACCTGTTAAATAAATACTGTAAAAATGGTGTCCCTACTTCGCGGATTTTCAGCTATCACAGCCAGTTCTGGAACCTATCTACCGCGATAAACGAGGGTTCACTGTATATTTTTAGTAAAAAGTCCATGGAAATGTTTGTCTATGAGGAAAGTACTCAGAAGAACCTAATGAGCTAGATAAAGTGTTCTTAGTTTAGATAAGAACAAAGGCACCTCTTGATTTCAGAAAGAGTTTGGGTAATAATAAAAGAGACGTTAAATGTGACTGTCACACATATCTAATGTAGGATCCTATTTTTGTTTAGTTTTTTCAATTATATTTGACATAATGCCTCAGACAGTAAAAGATTTTTTTGAAAGAAATTTTTGTATCTTGACAATTACATCAATTTCTCAAGTTCAGAGTGGCATATGAAATGTTTTAGGGTGGAAGGAGGGGGGAAGCTCGGACAAAGTCACATGATAGAAGGTGGGGCTGGCTTAAATACTATGGTTTGATGGATTGTTTAGGGACATGTACTGCATGCTCTGATTGCTTCTCCTGAAACTCGTTATACAAACATCACTTCAGTTTGTGCCGTGTTTTCTTTCTTTTACTCCTGAGCAGATCTTCTTACTGCTGATCTGTGCTAGTCAAGCAACCTTCCAGTACACTGCTCTCATGTTTCTGATGACACTGCCATTTTGTTTGATGCCATGAGACCTCAATGCTGCTTGATTGTTTGGAAATACAGCCATTTCTCCTGCAGGTTGATCCAATAAAACACTTTCAATCTGACCAGATTAATTATTCATATTTGAAACACTTGCAATTTTTATTTTATCTTAAACATATTGATTGTCCATTGCTTAATATAAATGGAAGAATTGGTAAATTCTAATATAAGAAAGTAACACACTATATTTCTATTACGCTTCTTTAAAAGAAGTCTTTTGACACATCTGTTCATTTCCAGATAGGGAATCAACTGGAAAAAATAACTGCTCCATGGATTAAACTCTGTGTAGTCATTTGAATAGAGAACGTTCTCCTTCTATTTCCATGTCACAGAACTTAAAAAAACAACATGGTATGACATTCACAATTGTTAGTGGTAATTCATGTAAATAGATCACAAGGAAATTAAAATCAACAAGGTTCTCACTAAATTTTTACCATTGTAATGAGGTTTAAGATAACTTTTTTTTAGAGATTTTAGGACCGATGCTCTTTTTTGCACAATGATTTAGAAAAATAAACCAAGTTACCAGATTTTCTCATGGAAATGTTCAAGAAGTCATGATTACAATCTTTGAGAATAATACATCCTCCATTTTCACTCTATATGTGGATATAAAGTAAAGCTTTTATGTCACACTAGATGACCATGTAAGGTTCTGGTGCAGCAAACATCTAATAGAACATACATATATTTGGAAATTTAAGAGTCATTTCATACATGGTGTTTGAAAAACAACAACTGTGACAAGGTTATGTGAACATTTTTTAATGATGATCCCTTTGAGGAGACTTTGGAGAAACCAGAACCTAACGGTGCTCACTATTTATATACAAAACTGTATACAGTGCTCAGTTTTACTATTCCACTGTCACTTTGCAGATAGAATATGTTCTATGTTTTTTTACTTTTACATGTTTGGGGTCACAGACACCCTTCTGCACACTTAACCTTGCTCTTTTGGTAACATAATGAATGGTGGCTGCTTTAATCACTCATTGTCCTATTCTTTAAGATGCTATGGTAACCAAAATTATGAAACCTTGTCGCCATAGACTTGCATTCACAGAGACACTAATATGTAAAGCCTTATAGAGATTTTTATTGAATTAATTAGCCTGATAACATAACTACACTGCAAATGTATTTTTGAAATCAAGAAAAATGCAAATTTTAAAAAGACATTGAAGACTCTATTTATTTTAAAGTTGAAAGGTTCTTAGCCTGCTGAGATCTGGTCTTCCCTCCGGCATAAACTCTTCTGAAGCTCCGTCTGCAGTGTTTGACATGTCCTGTCATGTGGAAGCACCAATCAAAGCCTGCAGCATGCTTTTGAAGTGGATCAACCACTGGAAATAATCCCAAAATAATCCCCAATTTGTCAGATGATCGTTTACTTTCTAGTGAGTGTGTATAGAGCCTTCTTCAGGAGGTGTATCACTCTAAATAAATGTACAAATCTACAAATACAGCATACTGCAAAATATTTTTATGTTTCAAGGGCCATTTCAAATGTCTAAGGCTGAGATACATTTCTCTCACTTACATCCCCACCTACCCTATACCCACCCCTCAGAACTTCATCAGGCAAATGATTTTAGTTTTTTACAACAAATCAAATAAAACAGAAATGTGTGCATCCAAATAACCCTAGGAAAGACCATCCTTTCCTACAGCCCTTCATTGTAGCCCTACACATTCATGAAAAAAAAGATTTTGTGCCCAAATTTTTGCAATATTGAGAGATTTGACTAGGCCCTCAGATTTTGAAAATGTATTGCTGTAGTTTTCTGATCTTTTTTCGGTGAGTGGTAAGAAAAGAGCCTTCCTTAGATATACCAAAGTTTGCTCAAAATTTTAAATTCTCTTGTTTTCTTTATTTGTTCTTTTCTGTATATTTGGTTCATACTTGATTTACTTGTTTGTTCTGTTTTGTTTTGTTTTTTGTGGGGTTCACAGTTTATATGGATTTGCATTATCTATCAATCTCCAGCAGTCCCTAAAAAAACGGTCTCACACAACTTTTCTTTAACAACTTTATGCTATTTATTTTGGATGTTCCTTCTGTGATTAATCCTCCCCCATTGTCATGCCAATTGATTATAGTGCACAATAAAAACTCTAATACACATTCTATCTATGTTTGTGTGAAAGCTCTTCTCACCCGTCATTTGTTTCTATCAATTATCAGACAAATCCTTTATCCTCCTGTAAGCAAATCAATATCTCAATGTAAACTGAGATTTCACCTTGACACACACAATCTTATGAGACGACACCAAAAAGTTATTGATGAAAACACATTAAAGTAGGAGTGTATGAGCCAGGCACATTTTCTCATGATCTTACGCCATTGTTGAAGGGATTTGAGTGTTCACATGCCATTTCAAAGCTCTCTTGTGGATAGTGTAATTGCAGATTCCACTTGATTTCAGTTTGATCCGTGTTGTGCTCTGCCTAAGAAGGCATGAAGATCGGCTACTCTGAATCAAGCTCATCCACCTTATTCTGGATCCACGTTGCATAACGCACCCACAGTTTGGAAAGGCCCCTTGGGAAATTTGGATTTAAGTAAGATTATAGGAAAAGGGCAAACGCTTGAGCTGTTTGGCCTATCACAGTACTCTGGGTGAGCTTTCCAATCAATGGTCTTCACGATGGGAAAAACCCAAGTTTAGGAGCAAAGGTGCTGAAGGTACTGCCATATAAGTTATTATAACTTAGTACTGTCCTTATCAAATAAGAATTTATATTGATTTTATTCAAGCTTTAGGAGTCCTTATTTTTTAAGTCTTTATTTAAAATGTCTTTAAAAAAGAGTATTCCAGTAACTGGGTTAAATTGTGTTAAGAGTTTTATGATCACTGCTATCACCACCAACTCCCTAGTGTCTGCAGTGACATTGGCTGGATGGTTTTTGTCAGAAAGCATGATGCTCAGTTTTTCCCTGTGATTGACATGTGGTCTAAGCTGTCTCATTCCCTCAATCTCACCTCATCTCCGGCAAATCTTAAATTCATGGCTCTTCATGTGGCTGCAGGGGAGATCAATATTAGCCCTAGTCCTGAAAAACAGACTCTGAAGGATCTTTAACCTCAGTCTTAAGTCACCCATAACTGTCTATAAAGTACTGAAGGCCAGTCTGTAAACTCAAGCACCTTGAGTGATATCAGATTAGCTATTTATTCACAGACTTTGAAAGGTAGGCAGAGAAAAATAAGTTCTTCAAGGAACTCTACAGTACAATCAAATAGTGGTGTTAAAAAAAAATAACTGTATTCTTTTGAATGCACACCTTATAAAATACATACACACACTGGTTTGTCTATTTCACTGCTTGTTAGTTTGTCAATTTGGTTTTTATTTGGTTTGAAGCAGCAAAAATCTTTTAGATGAATGGTACAATAACGTGTGTTGCCACAAGGATCCATCTTAGGCCCGCTTCTATTGTACAGTGTATGGGATTCAATGATTTATGAAAAAGAGAGGTTGGGCTGCTTTGGCTCTGAGGATATTCCACACAAAGCTTTAGTAACCAAGTCCTTCATTAGCTAGGTTTTAATTTGTGAATAAGAAGGCAGTTAGCAGTAAATTAGCACACAAAGGCACACTAAGCACTTTGGGACCTTCAAATCTCAAATGAAACCATCAAACGCTCACGCATATATTTGCCTTGAAACATAAGAGCCTTTCAAGGTTTAACTTGATTCACTAAATGCTTTAAATAGATAGAGGATCCTAAAACATAAATGTGGAATGCTGGTAATTAGTTTGAGCTTTGAGATATTTTGACAAATGATAAAAATTAGCAACATCTCTAGGAACATATTTTGGAAGGAGTCAAAGAAGGCTTCAGGATTCTTCAAAATACATCCTATTTTCCACAGAAGATAGACAAATGTATATATTTAAATATAAAATTTGGCTTTTATTTAAAGTGACGCAGTTATTGTTTCTCCATTCTCATTTCTTGACTAGAGGAAGGTTTTGTTTAAGGACAATAGATAAACATAGACTTTGATTTTGGGTGAACTGTCTAATTAGCTGTAAGCGCTGGTCAGCTTCTGCCTAGATTAAGTGGCCTATCCGAACTCATCAGGCAGCCAGAAAATGAAAACAGGCTGAACAAGTTAATTTGACTCTGTGCCCAGTGCGCTAATGGAAAAGGCATATGGGCCATGCAGGTTCACAGTCGGGTGGTGTAACCCATTTAGTGACCCAGCACACAAAGATTTCACGGGGGACTTCCTGTGTGCGGCATCAATACATGTTCACACAAACATAAGCTCGAGTGATTCCTGATGTGGGCAGGTGACCGAGATCTCTATCAATATTTTGTTAGAAGAGGTCACACAGTGTCCCAAAGTTTTCTCCGCCAAGAGAGTGATGGGGAGCGACTAAAGCTCTCTTGAAAGCTAAAACACAACCCTATCTGGCAACTTACACAATATCAAAAGGTTCTGTTAAGACTTTCACACAAGTTTAGACATTTTGGTGTCCTTTTGGCTGCTGTTTGCTGAAATAGTGCTGGTCTTCAAATTGTTTTTAATTTCCCCTGAGTGTAAAGGGGTTTTAGGCTTTCCACATCACACTGGGAACAACTGGTTTGAAAAACACCATTTTGAGATGATTTGCTAAGCCCTCATCTAAGACTCTTAAGTTGGATATTTTAGAGGATATTCCTCTTTTCTAATACCCAGATATTGTTTTTATATTATTTTCAAACATTTTCCCATAGCTTCAGTCTCATGCCAGTATGTAGAGTAGGCAGCCATTGAACCATATAAATGGTGTTGATTAAAAAAAACACAAAGTATTCCTGTGGTTCGGTAGAAAGGCCTGATCTTTGTGCCCTCATTCTCCAATCGCTCCCTTCTGACAGGCTCAATTGGCACATGACAATGAAGAGACTGCATCAGGGTTCAGTCCCCCACCCCAACCCCACTCATACATGTAACTTTAATGTTCTATTTATGAGACTCTGAATGTGACATGCTGCTCCTGCTAGAAGAGATACATCTAAATAGAACTGTGTCGTAAAAGTAGAAGCTTTATTGACAATCTATGAATCACTTCTAAGTAAACAGATTTAGTTCCTACTGCATCTTCTGGCTCTTCCTAAACTTCTACTTCCCTCTCGTTTTCTTCTTCTTCTGCTTCTTCTATTACCACTGCTACCTCTACTTCTTCTACTACTACTTCTTATACATCTACTAACTGTACTACTTTTACATCTACGTCTAGTACTACGTCTACTTCTCTATGTCTACCTCTGCTCCACATCTCTTACTTCTACATCTACCACTGCTTCACATCTACTATTTATACTTGTACTACTTATGCTTCCAGTACTTGTACTTCTTCTACATCTCCCCCTACGCTGCATCTTCTGCTTGTATTACTACTTTTCTTTCATCTACTTGTAATTCTTCTGCTTCTATTTCTACTTTGACTATTACAATCTCTAATTATTATTCAACCTCGATTGCTCTTCTACTTCTATTGTATCTTAAATTTCTTTGTAAACTTCTATTTTCTTTTTTATCAATATGTTGATAAAAAACTGAATTCCTGATAGCTGTTGACGTTTTTATAAGACAGCAAAAACAAATCTATTTAAACAATTTGCAGACAAAAAGCCAGCTCTTTTGAATGAGATTGGAGAGTAATAAACAGCAATACTAACATTCAATTTCCCCCCTAACTGATAATACATGCCATCCTGAAAAATGGATCCTAGTTTAGAAGAGTTAGTTTTTCATGAAAGATTTCATCTGCTCGAACGAGTTGCTTATGTAATAGCGCTGTACCTGAATGGTCTGTAAAATGAGGCTTGCATCCGTTTACTTCTGTCCTTCGATGTTTCAGGTATGTCTCCCATCTGGCTTCCCTCTCTTCACTGTTCTTGACGCTTTTGGATTCCTCGCTGATACCACAGTGCCATCTATTGATGGACAGTTTGTGCTGCATTAAACTATGATGAACTGTGAAAGGCGACTTTGGAAAAGAACAGAGGCAAAACTGTAAATTCTTCAGCTTAACTGAATGGAGCATCTGCTCATATATGAATATGAGTTATAGGTCATAATCTGATAGCAATTGTACCATTGTGCATTTTATCATCAAGCCTTAAAAACTAGATGTTTAGAGACAAATGCGCATTTCTGTCACAATGCATCTGGTCACTTGCATGCTTTTATCAATCTACAGTGGTGGAATGTAAATAATGCTTGTGTGATGGACGATGCTGTCAGATTTATGTCCCCATGGGACCCAGCTCTTGGATGACTAGAGCATGAATGGATAAAAAGAGAGAAGTAGAAGTATTCCAGTTCCGAATAATGCCTTAGTCACTTCCAGTACACCATTATTCAAGAGAATGTGTTGGAAAATTGCTACATGAAAAACAATAAAAAAGGGAACAGAGCCATAATAGGTTGTTTAGTAGAGTTAAACCACAGATTTGTACATTCATGAAGATTTTAAAACAAATTATTAGTCCAGTAGGTTTGAAAATGCATTTATTATTGTGAAATTCTATCATATTAAAAAAAATAATGTGTTCATTTTAGAGTTTATTTGAAATGTTATTTCATTTTTGTTTCAAGTATAATATTAGCCCAGAATGTGTTTCATGTGTCCATTTTAGATCTTGGATTCAACTAGTTTTATGTTATTCCGTTTTTATTTTCCTCCCATTATCTTTTAGGAGTTTAATGTCACAAAAATTATATTTTGTAACATACCGTGTATCTGTTTCAATGTCATCATTGACTCTATATATGTACTGTGCAAAAAATTATCAGAATGAAGTAGTACAGTAACTGTGGACAGTGGATTAAATTGGTTACATTTAACAACAATTATATTGTCATGCTTGATCTGAGGTTGTCACAATTTGATGGAAAGAGGTATTGGCATACTGTATGTATAAAAGTTTATTATACATATTCCAATACTACAAAAGTATAGCATTGATTTAAAGGAAGTGTTAATGTTTATTAATGTCTAGTATATCTACAAGTTCATTTGGTGGAGCAGGTTTCCAAAGCAGAAGTAGACAAGGCAGCAGAATCTCGTGGAGAATGAAGCGGAGCAGAGGTTTTGGAGAGATGCAGAAGTGGAACCAGGCACAGGAAGTTACTCTGTGGAGTCAGTCAGTGTGAACTGTTTATCTGACAGTTTAGTAGGTAAGCAGGACGGAGTCGTTCAAGGGTTTGAGGTCCTAAGGTCAAGAGGTTAAGGCTGTTTCACTAAATACTAATACTAAGTATTTTAGCCGAAAGGGATTCAAGTCACACTGAGAGTTTACAATTAAATCTTTTCATTTTCATTACAAATTAAACAATCTACTTCTTGTATATAGTTTTCATGTTTGAGTAAAATGTATAACAGTATGTAGTGTACAGTAATGGCTACAGTACATGCGTAGCTCCTGTATAATGTCACCAAAATCTATAAGCACACATGCTCTGTACAACTTTCAGAATCTTCATTCAAGATGATGATAGAACAGTGAGAGTAGGACTTGGTTGCAAACACTCTTGTTGATTTGCATTTGATTTGAATTGGAATTATGAGCCCATTTGAAAAACTTTTCTCATCTTTTTCTAATCATTGCTATATTGAAATACTGCAGCCCTGGAAATCCATCACTCCGTTTCCCCAGTCACTTCTTTAGTATTGCAATGGTCTGCGAATGTATGTGAGTGTCAGCCGGATTATGTTCTGCCTCACAATGATACATGGAGAGAAAGATAAAGGCTGCTGTATAGCTGAACAAGAACTATGCATCAGTTTGAGAGTGGATGAGTCTTTGTGTTTCGAGTGGATGTTTTTACATCAACAAGAGGAGCTTTGAGACTTTAGAATATCTAATCATTAAAGGCTGCATCTGTTTTGAAATTTACAGAAGTGTTTGTGTTTAGTTTAACAGAAGTCACCAGTGGCATCCATTCATTTATAGTGTTTTATTGGGAGCTTTTCTTGAGTACAATTAAGAGTTTAATGGAGAGATTTTATATTTATGCATAATTGAAAACTGACATATGCTCAAATCTTGCTAATGAATTCAAAATATCTTACAACACAGATGGGGTTTTTTGTTTGTTTCTTTGTTTGTTTTTCACAGTTCCATGACGAAACTCCTTTTCTTAGTAATTGTCAAGTATGAATATTAACTTTTTAAAAATCATTGCATGAATTCTCATGTTTATGTAGAGTTTATTTGTAACTTTGGCATTTAACTTTGACCTCTACAAGACTTTCAATTTCAAAAACACAACATCAGAATACTATCTCTTTATTATAGAATCTTAAATGTGAAATGTGGGTTTAAAATCTACAACTGTTCACCAATAAGTGCAAATAGAGAACTAAGGATGCCTGTTTCATGGTTTCCAGAGGATCAAACAGTGGAGTATGCAGGTGGTGAGTCCACATCCCCTCGAAAGTAGAACCAATTGTGAGCCTTTGGATAAAGATGTTTGACCAGAGGATTTGTGCACTTTCTTATTATAGCAATTCAGTGGCTATAGATGTCATCATGCTATCCTGTAGCCAGAAATAAGCCTGTTCAGTAGGTGAACGCACCAAAAAAACCTGTTCAGTTGATGATAACTCCACCAAGTTGCAGTTGAGTTGGTACAGCATGTTCTATCATCAATACTACCAACTTATAATGCAGATAATACATGCACATTTACAAGAGGTAATAGTTTCAGTTTCCTGGGCATGGAAACTTTAATAAAACAAATGAAGACTTTGGTTCCAAAATGCTATAAAATCGATAAACTTAGAAGGATGTATTTGCATGAAATCCTAGTCTCTACAAATCAAATCTACATTTTGATTTAAAACATCTAACAGACAATAGTCATCCATTTTATAGTAAATTGTTGTGAAAAAACTACGATAAATGAAATTAATCCTAAAGTTGCACATCATCGACTTGCTTAAAACAAAACAAAGACTACTTTGATTTTGTGGTTTATCAAAATTACAATTATATTGTAAATTTATTAATGTAGAGTTTAAGAACAACATTTCGTGCAAGATTGTTTTGGTGGTAACTCTATGTTTTCATTTTATGTTTTATTGTGCTTTAAACTCCTAATATGTCCATGTTTTATTCTTAAGTTTGGGTTAATAATTTTACGTATTGCTGATACTTGAGCAGTCGGTAGGTAGAGCAGGACTTATCGATCATATGAATGGTATAATCAACTAGCACTTTCTACAATAAAGTAGACATTCCACAGTAATTTTACATGAGTTTCACAGCACTTTATACAATATCTATTATCAAAAAAGTTCCTTACTTAAACAGTCAAATCCAAGTCACTTCTTCAATTAAAAACAGTTCCCATGCAAACAGCGCTATATATCCCTCAATTAACAGTGATAATTTATCCAAAACCTCAAAGTATCACCTAACAATCAATTGAATTACTGGTTTACTCTGGAGATCATTAAATCTTGGAATGATCTTTAAAACATTGCCAGTTTTTCTGTTTTTAAACTCGTACAAAACCCTGATGGCTGTATAACATTCTGTAGTCTGGTTGAAAAGGTTAGTGCCATTATCAAATCAGACACATTTTTGCAAATTCTTGTTTTCAAGGCTAAGGCTTAGTACAATGCATATATACATGTGGTGTACCGAATGTTTGGAGGCTCTTTTGTGTGCTTTTGATTTATGGCATCTCTCTGCGAGACTCTGTTGAGTAGTGTTGAGCACTTAAGGTTTATAACTTGTTTTTCCCTTCCATTTCCCTCCAAGGTTGGGAAGAGATCAGAGCACAGCAGAACTCGCAGTTATTAATTACTTTGAAGTTTCAAGGATTCTGCTGAAGTTGAGAAAGACTGAGGTCAGGTGAATCAAACAGCTCTCAAATCTTGGCTGCTGGTCCTTATTCACACTGTGAAGAAGCCCAACCATAAGTCTGTGTACATTTTTTTCCGGAAATTGCCACCCGCAATAGTGATGTGTTCATGTGAATTTTTACAACAGTACAACCTGAGGAGGGGAGAAAAATGTATTATTTAATGAGCTAAGCTTTTTACTACAAGATTTGTTCAATTTATTCAAAAACATCTGTTGCATCTGGTATCATCCTCTGCACATCTTCTCAAATCCAGTGCCCCTAAATGTAGTTCTCGTTATTTTTTGTCAAACCATGGAAAATGTTTTTTTTGTTTGTTTTGTTTTTTTTGTCAGACTTTAAATTTTCTTATCATTCCTTAACAGCATTTAATTCTATACAGTGTTTTCTTTTTCACGTGTTGTTCCAATGTTACCATTGGAACTTCAGCAACCAAAATGGTTTTAGTGATTTTTTTTTCAGTCTGTTACCACTAAAAGAATTTTGGGAAATTTTACATTGACTAAATATGGGGTCAAACTTTGTAAAACTGAAAAGGCAACAAAAATATGAAGCATCAAAGAGGAATCGAGGTTGGCTTATGTTAATCATAGTAACAATCGTCCACATCACTGACCACACCTACCAGTTTACCCTAGCAACCAAATGTCTGAATATCAGCTTTCCTAAATGGTAGAAACATAGGGGCTGGTTTATTTTACTCATAGTGACATACGTTATATCACCAACCCTATATATCTAACAATCAATATCATAGCAACCAATTTTGGTAAATATTTATATCAGCTTATGAAAATCATAGAGGCATGGGTGTAGGTTTATGTTACTCAAAGTGATACTTTTGATGGCACTTATGAGCCAACAAACTGTACAAACTTTAGCCTTGTATTTTTTATTCCAGTTAAAATGTAAAAAATGTGTGTACATTAAGATCCTGTGCCAATATTCATTGTTGACTGGCATTTCAAGAGTAACAGGTGTCAATAATAGCAGGCATTGAATTTTGATACTTTAAAATAATCTTTTATTAGGGAATTTTTTTATCATATTTTGAATAATAATAATAATAGTACCAAAAAATGTTTTAAACTCTCCTTAAATGTCAAATACTTTTAAAGCTAGTTGCAAAAAAGAAAAATTAAATAAATGTTCTGGAGCAAAGGTAACCATTAAATCAACTGGTTTCTTCTAACATTGTACATACCGTTAAAGCTAACAATGAAGTAAAACTGCCATAGATTCACATTCTGCAATAAATTAAATCTGTGATTTCCCGAGTCTCAAACTGTTGTGCTTTTTATTCATGTTTGTGAAGGGTGCCTCAGGCTAAAGTATATTTGAAAGATATGTATGAAAGTGAAGAAGTGAGCTTCAGAATGGTGCCCTTCGAGCACAAAGCACCAAACCAGAGTGTTTGCCTTATAATTTACCTCAGGCAATCGGCTTCACTGCAGGCTACAGACAAATCACAGAGCATGCGGCCACTTCTCCAGAGAGAGCAGTGGAGACAGATAGTTTGAATGAGAGAAAGAGAGGAGAACTGAGAGATAGAAATGTCCCTGTTGGCAAAATTAAAGACTGAGAACTGCTTCTTGTCTTTGCGACTTGAAACTTTCTATTGGAAATAAATGTAGCAATGCTTGATTTAAATGTCTGACTTTTTGAGTCTGTGGACTCTGTCTGATTTACTTGTAATCGCTTATCTGCCTTTAGGAACTGACATGCCGTTCTTTATATTTAGGGTTTAAAGGAATCTTTTTTTGTACGTTGGACTCTGTAGAGAAGTCAAATTATCTGAATATTGCAATTTTTACATTTTCGTTGGTTTCTGTTGGAAAACTTTCTCTGATGGTCATTTTAGCAAAAGAAAAAATAAAGAATAAAATATAAACTGATGTTTTTCCTTGACTAGGAAGAATTCTATAATAAATGTTTTAAGTAATCTGGAATATGTTACGTTGATAACACACACTCGCACTGAGCATATGCTTCTGATAATATTTCGAGTTGTCTGTAGAAGCAGAATCCAGTTTGGTACAGTTATCAGTGAAGTTACATTTTTCTCTGAATGAACAAATCCTAGAGGACAGGGATTGGGAAAATGTGTCCTTCCTGTCACATGACATTCATTATTTCTGGAGCTGGCACAAGTTAAGGTCAATAAATCATGTCTTGTTTGATTTTTGTTATTACTATGCTTATTGTGATGGTCACCATGCCAGCAAGCATCATTCAACACCCATCAGGTGGGTGCTCCGGCCCTGCTGAACAGAGCCTGATGCAGCCAATTATTTCTTGCTTAGTGTCAGTGTAAATGTGTTTTGTCTGGTGGTGTTAAAGAGAGGACACACAGATCTGTAGCCAAACAAAGTAGGCCTCCCTTATTTGTGTTTTAATTGAGCTGTCTTTTTAGAAATTGATCTAAATTTTGAGAGGTTACCTTTTTTCCGAAGCCTCTTTCTGCCACTGAAGATAAAATAGATCATAGTAGCTTTTAATGTCAGAATTTCATATTAAAATTCTGACTTTTTGTCCTGCAATTCTGAGATAAAAAGTCAGAATTCTGACTATTGCTTGGAATTGTGATTTTATATCTCCCAAATCTGACTATATTTATAATTCTGACTTTCTCAGAAATCTTACTTTGTATCTCGAAATATGACTTTTTATATCAGAAATTCCTGTTTCTTGGAATTGCGACTTTATATCTCAGCAATCTGACTTCTCAGATTTGTTTTTATCGTAACATTCAGAGATAAAAGTCACAGTTAGTTTGTTTTCAATATATTAAATCTATTTTTGCAGATCATTTTAAGGTATGTTGTTGCGTTTATTGTACCAATCTTTCTGAAATGCTAATAAATAAACAAACAAACAAGGCTTACCAGACAGTGTGTTTATGGAGAAATTGTGTCCAATCCTGATGTGAAACCCAAACTCCTAAACAACGACAAAGATAATATCTGTACACATTCTGTCTACTTATAATTGTAATAGATGATTCAAAACCCCATCCATTTTTTTTTTATTTCACAAAACGACTTGAATGCCATCAATTCATTCTTGCAGCAGAACATCCTCCGAAGACACTTTAACATGGAGCCTGGCCCTGCGGTGCCGTTGCTGCGATAAGAAACACACAAACAATCCTGTAATTGTTTTTATGATGCTTTATCTTTTCCAGAAGGGCTGATGAAGAAAATCAGCATAAAAGATAATTAAAAAGCTAGCCTGAAATAGCCCAATGCATCTTCCACCTCTTTCACTCTTTCCCCTCAAGTCACACACATGGAAATGAGGTTTCAGCACTTAAACCTGAATACAAGCATTTACAGACTCTTTGATAAACAACAGCTTGAAACACTTTGGAGAAGAAATGCTTGTGCTTTTTAGCCTGCAATAATTTATAGCTGCTTGATATTCTCTTGCTAATGAAGAATCTCAAGGTTGCATTGTTACCTGAGCTCCACAGGGTCTCATTTTATAACCCGGATTAGGTTGCTTTTGTATGTAAGAGAGCTTTATGTGTTCTAATGAAAGCTAGGGTCAAATTAAAGTATTCAGCTCAGCAACAGCAAAAGCCTAACAAGTGTATTCTTGCCTGAAAAAAACAACAAAACAGCATTTTTTTTCTTTATAAGTTATAAATATGTCCAGAGGTATTTGAAGTTACGAAAAATATGAGAAATATTATGAGCCACAGAAAGTGCAAACAATTTTAAGATGGTTTATTCACTAAAGGAAAATGTAGCTCAAGAAATTTTCTGATTTTGGAACTGAAAGATAGGGACAAATTGCAAGCTTCAGAGCTGAATATTGGAGAAAAACCCAATTTGCCGCCCCTAAAGCAAGCCTTACATCTAAGTGCCTGCGGTATTAGAAGAAAAGGCTTTTCTGACCAAAGCATTGATGTGGTATCACACAGAATCAAACTATAGTGTATGTCCCAAAAATATCTGAACCTTCATAGGTTAACTTTGGGGTAGAAAAAGATAATTTGGCTCTAAGTGCAAGTCTAAAACACAAGTGTCTCTTTAAAAGTCCAAGATTTGCTCCAGCACATCAAACCAAACAAAACCAGAAGAACTTTGTCAGAGAAATAGCCCTAAATTATAGCCAAACTGCATAAAGCTGGTAAAAGTTTTCACAGCCTTTTATTGCGACAAATGACAGTCTGGTAATTGAAGGGTGTTTTATAAAATAAACTGTTTCAGTATTGCAGAAAAAGATATCTAAATGCATGTATAGTCAATGTACTCACTGCAGTAAGAGAAGCACTTCAAAAAGAAAAGCACTTAATTGTATTGCTTCCATTTCATGCCGCACACTGAATCGATACAGAGTAGAGGTATATGTGTTGTAATGCACACACAGGCTTTACTCTCTCCCCAGGGTGAGGGTCCCCCATTGATTTGGACTGTTTTAAGCTAATGACATTTTCTACTTCCTTTGTGAATAGTTAATTCTCACAAAAAAAACTGACTGGCACACAGATATTTAGCATAACAACTGTGTTTTTTTCAAAGGTTTAGAACAGGGGTCCCCAGTAATTTATCCAAAAGGCTAAATCATTTGCTAAAACAAGCCACCTGGAGCCTGGCACCAATAAGTTACTGCAAACACAGCAAATGGATTGACATTGAAATGGTCAGGTAACATGAAACCAAACTGCCTGATACGAAATGACTGAAGCTGCAATTCACTGACTGACCACTAGAGTCCCAAAAGATTCCCAGTGACACAAAGGGCTCATCTTAACAGCAAAACAAAAAACACACGTAAATCTAGGTATTGCTGACTTTCTTTGTGAATGTTGGTGTGCGTATGCTCTACATTCTATGCAGTCTAACAACATCTATGCTTTTATTATGGAATTGCTTGGTGGATACAGGTTAATGGTCAACCTGCTATGCATTGCTGCCTGATGCACCTCTACCAGTGCGAATGTTCTCATTGGAACACTTATCTGGGCTCAGCTGGGGACCAACGGTCATTTTGCTCCTTTAACCTCAGTACATCTCCTGGCTGTGAAGAGATGGCAGGTTTTTCTCCCTGAAACCCCCTGCTGTTGCCCTAGGTGTTACATGGCCTATAACCCTAAAGGCCTCTTCACCCCAATCTAAGTTGAGATTCGTCCGAATCTTTGGATGGCTTCTAAGATGGGTGCTCTTTGTCTGGTTCAAGGAAAAACTGATGCAATGACGCTCCCTGCCTGAAGATGCCATTTGCGCCACACAGGAAACAGGAATGAAGAGGATGACGACAGAGAGAAAATCAACAAACACATACCAAAAATCATGGATGTCTAGCACTTTCCTGTTTCCTGTGGGAAGTCGCTATGAAAATGAGGGATGAGTTCCACCATTAAGTACAGGTCTCAATGACAAAATATGCACTTCATCGTTAAAGCACTGCATTGTACGGCACCTCCTTATCCAATCACAATCACGCACAAACTCAGCACTTCGTCTGGCTCTACACTCTCCGCTGTGCTCTGTGTTTGTCATTTATTCAAAGTTTCTCCTCTGCAAAACAGGTAGCGATCAGTTTGTTGAAGACACTACACTAATTGTTACATAGGGTGCAAAACTTACTACCAGATACTTTTATGTATATATTTGTTCCATTTTCTTATTCTGAGTGTTATTTACTCTCAGAATCCATAACATGACATCTCTGAAATCTTAGTTTTCAGTTTATGAAACCGTTGAAGACTAAGGATAACGTGACAAGTTACTCATTGTATTTGACATTTGGCCTTGGTGCACTCTCTTTCACTCTCATTTCGTCTTCTCTGCGGAAGATGATGAGCTCACCATTCTAGTAATTGCTGATCTGATCTGGAGTCCCTCATTGTTCAGATTGAAGAAGCGGCTCTCTTTTCACCCGTCAGGACAAACAGCAGTTTGCTAGACGCAGATCTGCTTTGTATCGACTGGCTCTGCACAACAGCTCTTAACATTTGAAATTCACTCCATCGTTAAAGCTACAAGAGCGGGGAAACAGAGCAAATGTTCTCTGCTCCTCAGACCACTTTATTCCCATGCAACAGAGTGAATTTGAGTATTCCTGATTCAATCCAAATACATTGGGCTATCTGACCCCAGTCAAGAGTCTTATTATTTTAATGCTATGCTTTGGTTTACTAAGCAGCATACAACATGATCTGATGTTTGTAATGCTCTCAAATACATGGGCTAAAGGATTTAACACCTGAAAGCTTAAAAAAGACAGCAGAGAAGACAAGCCTCCCACATCTATAGCCATAGACAGGTCATCTTCAAATCCATCTCTCATCTTGCTCAAATCATCCTCTTTTTCTTTCTTTCCCAGAGGTACAGACTGAAGGTCTTAGGTTGTGAATAGAGTCGAAAGCCAGAAATCACACCCCTGGGCTTTTGGCCATCATACGTGTGAGAGAGAGTGAGGAGAGGACATGAAGTATAGGTAGAAAAGAAGAATAGAAAAAAAGAAAGCCTCATCCAACTCAGTTTCCCGCTAAGAGCCTTTTCGGAGGCGGATGACTCAATCAGTGGTGTTTCCAACGGGAGGCCAGAAGTTTTCCCTCGGAGGCTTTGTGCTTTCAGTGGTGAGCTCACATCAAGCTTCCTATTACTGCCAGCTTAAGCCAGACTTACCAGTGTTATAGAAAGAGGAATAATTTGTGACTAAAAACCCCTTTTGAACTCATGATATGATATTATGGGCAAATATTGAATACAGAAACTGTTAAAAGATTAAATATTTTAAATTGTAAAGTGTAAATTGGCAAACTAATAAATGTTTTTTCATTAAACTTTTACAAATCCCTTATTAATCGTGATTAGAATCGTTTGCACACCTTTATTATTAAAATAATGGAAAATTTATTGGAATCATAACAATATGTTACTGTGGTAAATTCAAAGTTATGCCCTTTTTTATGGTTCTTTGCTTTTTTTCCACTCTCCGATAATGAGAGCTTGATGTAATGTAACTGACACACGTGCAGTATAAACTTTTCTTGTCACCCTAAATAGAAACAGCACAAGAGGAGTGCATTCATTCAATGTCTCCAGTTAAGTAAAGGTAAAAGCTCTGCGTTTAGTCTTCCCGACTGCTGAGGGATCACTGGAGTTCTATTGACCACAGAGATTAGATTTGCCATTTTCTCCGAGAGTGTTTTTCAGATCGAAGGCTGGTGTACAACTGTTTATCATTCTCAGACCCACAGACCAGGAGTGAGTGGAAAGAGATGTGTGTGTATTTCCCCAGTGTTTACAGCACACTAAACTGCTTACCGCTTTCAGTGGTGAGCGTTTTCGCCATTGCTCACAGTCTAGAACTGAATAAGATAGTCTTGAGGTCCTGAAGGTTCACTTTTCCAGAAGGGAAGCAGACATCGCTCAAAGCCTCCTGCAGTATTTTGTCCAGCAGACAGTAATCTTTGAGCCGACAGCACTGTAAGCTCAGCTGCTTGAGGATGAAGACATCTGTCTTTGCTTTTCAATCACACAAGCTTCCTGCTTCTTTTGTTTGCCTTCATGTTTTTTTATTTGACAGCGTCTTAGTGGGATCAAATGAAGCAGCTTGTGTGGGAAAAGGTTTTTTTTCTGGTTCTGCGTGTGTGGGTATTTTGTTTTTCTTCATTGATGCTGCTTCTGTGTTTGATATTTTATTATTTTTCAGTAGGATTAGACCAGGGAGCGATGGATTCGCTGACAGCAGATGCACCATGAAGCTTTGGTTAGATAAGGCACTAGAATGACAGATAAACTGGCACAGCTCCATCTCCTCTAATATGGCTAGGTTCAGGTGAGCAGAGAAGAAAGTGGTCCTGGAACTGAAGGAAAATAATCTTGCAAACATCAGAGTGGAATCAGAAGAGATTTTTTGAGATGTAATAATTTAGTTCAAATGGGGTTAGAGTTTTACATTGTGATCATTTTGCTCGGTTCCAGTGCTTTCTGAGTAGAACTAAGAGTTTCCTCTTGTATTTAGATAATCATTCATTTAATGTTGATCATTTTGTAATTTGACTCTTCATTAATATTAGTTAGTCCTCATTGGATTTGTGACCTGCTCAGTGTACTGTAGCTTTTTCCAAATGAGAGCTTAAATTACTTGAACAGAAGCATATGACCAGGTTCTTTTATTCTTAATGTACAATTTTGTATCAATCAGTTAAATGCCAACTTGTTTCCATCTGCTGATGGTATCAACACTGTAAAGAGTTTGGTTCCAAATCATTATAAATCCCTAAATAGTAAACTGAGGATGCAGATGTGAGTAGAAACATGAAGTACCCTAAAACTCCCTGCTCGATGGTTGCGTTGACTTTAAACCTTATAAAACACAATAGACCATCACCAGCAGATGACATGACTATCAATTATAGTTAATCAATGTGCAGCAACTTACAAAAATCTCTGTGGAATGGGAAAATCACTTTAATGGCTAAACTCTATCCAAGAACTAGTAAACGAGTCCTACCTAATAATTACAGCCATAATAAATTAAAAAAACATCTTAAATCACATTGCTCCCAAACATGTTTATCCTGAATGTCTCTGGTGTCAGGTGAGCAGCTCCGGTGGGAAGACGGGCTTCATTTCTATAGCAGGAACTTCAAAGCATCGTGGCTCTGCATTAGTGAGTCAGGGACTGTTTATCCTGAATGCAATTCTCTGCTTATTTCTCAAGCTAATGCTGAATAAATCTTCATCCCATTTAATTATACTACAAAGTAGTTCACCTCAGCCCTTCACGCAAGCCTTTTGAAGCCTGAGTGTTTGTGGTGAGAAGAGTCGCTTTAAATTTTTTGCTCTGGGACGAATGTCTCTTTGAAAGACACAGGGGAGGGACCAGGGGACGCCATTCCTGGCTAACTGTGTGTGTGGATGAGAGTAAAAAAGAGAAATGGGCAGGGAAAAACATTCACTTTCAATAAACATCAGGCATTTCACTCTCGCACAGTTTGAATTTTCAGATCCATAATTTATGGTGGTGGCTTTTTACAGTTGTCTCCCAGAGAATAAGACCATTCTTTATTTGAGACTGCATGGGGTTAGCGCATGACAGCACTGAGCACAGATTTAGACTTCAAACACACAGCCTGTCGAGGGTGTCACGTTTTAATGCGCCCTTTTGAGTGAAAAATAACATAAGCGGAGCTACAGCCACAGTGTCACCCACTGGAGCATTTAACCTCCAGAGAGATTTAAGGTATGTGTTGGTGTAAAAGAGAGATTGGATGTTGGGAGCTCATGAATTTAACTAAGCATGTCATGTTTTTAAAAATCGCTGCCAGAATTTTGAGGTTAATTTCACTTCAGATAGTAGACCATGGTTGGTTTATTGAACAGACTCTTGATTTCGAGGGAGGGCGTATACATCACATAGAAATGTTATATCCCACATTGTAACAATATTCCCACAGAAACAGGTACGTAAACGCTGGAGCAGTTTAACACTGTTGAATATGGACAATTTTTTTTTCATTTTTCATTGTTTCCTGCATAATACATGCAACAGAATTCAGCAAAAAGTTTTTAAGTTCTATAAAATAAAAATATATTTATAGCAGGCTCTAGAGGCAATAGAGTAAAGTCAAAAGAAGAGGTGTTTACAAAAATGTAAGCCTCATATAAAATTAAAATCACATCACTTCTGTAAAGATCTAATCTTTCTGGCATGATTTATATAAAGTTATGTCAGAAATGCTAGAATATCACATACCAAGAACCTCCTTGTTCCAGCTTAAGGGAAATATCAAAGATATTGTACCCAAAGGAGGTCAATATTTATGTAAGACTCTTCATTTGGCATCTAAAAACACCATAACCAGGAACTGGCTCAAAGACCCCACACTGAATGTCAAGCACTCGAAATTGGGATAATGGAAAAACTTAGATAAATATTAATGATTTAAAGGAGGGCACATATAACTGACTGGAAAAAATGGCTGCTATACCAAGGACACCACTGATGAAGGCTTATTACAAAACCAAAAGGTAATAGAATAGACAACATCACCTGCTAGGCTTGATTGCTATGTTATATTATATTGTTTGTGAATTGTTTTGCCTTGATTAACAGATACATAAACAGCCATGCACATATTCATTAGTTACCTTTTTGTAATATTACATTTGTCCAAATAAAAGTAAAAAAAAAAAAAACACTTTCATGTGGATAAGGAAAGCTTTCACTTGTATTGTGTAAAATGCAGGGTGATGCCCCCAAAAGTACCAAAAAATTACAGGTTTAGCATGTAAATGTAATCCATTTCTAATTAAATAAACTATATCCAGTATTGCAGCCGAGGTTACTATTTATTTAATCAATCAGTAATCAACTCGCTTTCTCTCTACATCTTCCAGACTTGTGTTACTCCCCTGCCTCAGTGCAAGTGAGAGATCGGGAAGGGAGTGGGGTGTAGTAAGAAACAAGGATAAAACTTTAGACTGGGACAGAGCAAGAGAGTTGCTAATGAGAGCACTGCCTCAGGTGAATTGGCGCAGGGCTTCTTGTGCATTGTGTACCTCTGTATGATCTGAGAGTTATATGTAAAGTGTGACATTTCCGTTTCTCACTTGACACAGTAAACACTTTGCCAGTTCACGATGTGTATGTTGAGCTGAATGCAGGATAGAATTCATAAAGAAAAAAATACACGGTGATTGAATTTTGCATGTTTAAATTTATGTATTTCCGACGAGCTCTTTTCATCACTCAAGCACTCACTTTAGCAGTTCTTTAGATTGGATTCAATGATACGGTGAAAGAGATTGTTCTGGATGGAATGTTGTCTATGAATTAGTTTTTGATTACATTCTCAGTGGTTTTATTTCATTAATGTTCATTGATGTTTTATTGGTGTAAAGAAAGGCATGTTCCGTCTTCCTGTTAAACAACCACGATAGTTTGGTTGCACTGTGACATGTAGTACTACATGGAGTCGACATTTTCAGAAATGTTGTAATGAATAAACTTTAATAATCCATTTATGTTGCCCTGCGATGGATTGGTGACCTGTTCAGGGAGTACCTCTGCCTCTCGGCCGATGTGAGCTAGAGACCCCCATGACCCTGAAAGGGAATAAGCCGGCAGTAAAATAAATGAATGATCCTTTTATGGTCTAAAAGGTTGTATTAAAAGAATTAAGAGTTATTTTTATAAATGCAAAAAGGCACAACACAGAATTTCCCAAGGATAAGAACCCTGAGATTCTAGAGTTCTCATATTGACTCTATAGGATTAATGGTTTTTAAGGGTAAATAGTATAACCAATAAAGTCATCCATCTGATTTCTAGTAATTCACTAATTGGATGGACGGACGGACGGATGGAAGGACATGGGTGGATGTTTTTTGTTTTTTTTTTTGCCCCTGCCTACTCTTATTTTGTGCTTCAGAACCCATCCCTCTAAACAGCACACAAATCTGAATATGTGATTATCACTCTAATAATGATAATGTCACTTCAAATCTAACACAGATCAACACGCGGCTGACACGTCTATGCTCATCGCATCAGCGTTGCTCACTTCCTCCCTGTCCTGGACAATCCATCACCTAACTGTTTGCTTTGTTATCCGCTCAGGTTTTACGGGTTAATGAACTGTCATCTTAATGGTGACTGTTGAACCTGTGTGAAGGTTACCCTGGTGACGGCACGCAAAGCCTGTGTCATCTCAAGTCGCCGATGGTGTCAGTCACGCTGAAAGTCATTACCCAGAAGCATTTTGGAGCACGGTTCCTTCCAAGCAGGTGAATGCACTGTAATTGTTGATCAGCCTATAATGCTCACCCCACATCTGTGTTTATTCTAATCAAGAAATGGGAGTTATTTACCCTCGTTTGTTTTTGTTGCATTTTTCCAGAGTTTAAATGGCGCAACTGACTCATTTTGCTTGTTTTTCTCATGACCTTTGATCTGGAGTTGTGTCACTCAGATTTTTCATTATGTAAAAATGAATCATCCTGATTTGCAATCTTATTCAATAGTCAACCATGAGAAGGACACTTAAAGTCATAGTTCAAACAAGTTGCTCTTGAAAATGCAGCATATTAGTGCTGCAAGAAGAAGCCCAATCTGGCATTCTAATGGGTATTTAAGCAATTGTTGGAAATACACAGTGTTTTCAAAACCTTGACTCACTTCTTAACACAGAATATACTGATTTAAAGAATTTAAACAGGGACATTTTCACACAGTTTTCTGTTTCATACTGCTGTCACACCAGTTAAAAGAATGCGAGCAACAGAAAAGAACGTTAAAAATACAACAATTAAAAATAACTTTCAAGTTAACCATTTGTAAAGTAGGTAGTGCTACATTTGTCATATTTCGAATGGTAAGACTGTGCTGTGTGTAAGGCTCTCAGCTTAATTTCTGCATATAAATACTGTCTTTTGCAAGATTAAGGCAGGTGTGGAAGAAATGCTGTTGACAAAGAATGCTTTCAAAAAGTGAAATGGTGATAATTTCTTGTCATCAATGAACAAAATTCAGTGAATGAACAAAATCGAAATTTCATATGACCACACTTCAAAACATACTTGATCCAATATTCTAGTTCTTTGTCTTGTTCCTTAGTTAGAGGTATGACTTTTTGGCTGCAACTTTTCCAAGGAGACCACTTCTAACAAAACTTCTCTTGACCTTAAATGGGTGTAATGGGTCCCACTGGTTTTTGCCAGTTCTGAGCTGATTTCAACGGGTAATTTGGGTCAAAATGGCAATATGCCTTGCTTTCATCTGCTGCACAACTTTCTGTGGCCGATCACTGCATCTACAGTTCTCACACTTGCCTGTTTCTTTGTGCTTCTTCAAAAGAACTTGATCAGCATTTCTTTGACCCTGTTGAAATATTTGTCTGGGAAACTACCTTGTGTCTTGATGCTGTGCTCAATCTTACCATGGCATGAAACATTCTTTCTCAAGCTCACCTTGGTAGAGATGTTTGCTGTCCCTTACCTAGTTTAAACCTCTTACACAGATGTTTCTGTTACAGTTCATGTGTGACATTGATCATTAACTCCTGTTTGCTTTAGTTGGTCAGTCATACACCTGACTACATTCATGCAATTCACCTGCCTTTGTGCAAAGTTACCAATAAGAATCGATGCTGGTTTGAAGGTAAAATGTAAAGACACCACATTGAAAATATGATTATAAGGATATCTATAGTTGAGATGCAGAAACTGCAATTTTTATTCTTTTGATCAAAAACTACAGTCTACAAGCCGGATGGGAAGAAATCTGTGTTTTACCTGGATCTTAACCCAATGTGTGACCCGCAGAGGATCGTCTTCCTCTGCAGAAGTGATGGATATGAAAATCGCTAAAGAACCCTAAATCAATTAAAAGATAAGCAAAGCCAGTTGCTTGGCGTGAGTGTGCTTCAAGCAACTTGCCCCTCTCAGAGCCGTTATAAATAATAAACCTTGGAGAGGTATAACCTTTGACCTCTCCCTTTGTTTTAAAGGAAAAATACTATTTTTCTAATATCTTGCGGAGTATTAAATCTCTTCTGTTAATCTAGGAATGCTTATTAATGTATGAGTGTGTGAATGGAGATTCCCTAATTTTATTATGATGAAGTTATAACTTTTGACTACTTAGTGATTAAACAGTGCAACTTAATTATAGAAAGGCTTGCAATCTTTCAATGTGTCTGTGCTGCTGCCCATAGCATGAGCAATGAGAGATGATTTATGAGAGCAAAAAGAAAAAGTCCCGAAGTCTGAATATATCTTCCTCAGGGGCTGGATTCAGAACTTCTAAACAACTTAAAATCCACTTGCAGGAGAAAGATCCAGCTGGAGAAGTTCAAGAAGTTTCAGAAACTTAGACCTCTTGCATTCATGCTAAGCTCTGCAAATTTCAGTTTCTAGTTATCGTCTGGACCATGAAGCTCAAGAACTACCTGTTCTTGCTCAGAGGTTTCCTCTCATCCCTTTTATTTTTTTAAGATTTCATCAATCAAAGCAAAGGAGGCTACGCGGAAACTATGAGGAAAACACCTTTCTGTCTAATGACGCTCTCAAAGGAAAACCCTATCACAGAATGACAGCATGCAAGCAACACCTTCAAGCTCTGAATTCCAATTGATCAGGTAAGTTATTTGCTAAATCTCTTAGGAAAGAGTAAAAGTGAAATGTATTGCCACCTTTGTCATAGCTTGCATGCTTCTCAGAAAAAAACTTCTTTTCTTAAATAATCTTTAATTACTGCTTACCATCTCCCCCCTCATTATGCAGAAGTTGTCTACTGCATTCCACAGGGTTTTGGGAGCAACACCATCTCAGTCTTCTTGACATTGAGAGGAACCAGTTTGAGGTGGTTTGGACAAGTATTTTGAATGCCCCTGGACATATGGGGATGCTCTCCTCCAGCTGGGAGGAGCCCCCGGAGAAAAGTCCTGATGATTTGGAAATATAAAAGAAAGTGTTGGTTTGTGTTGATGATCTGAAAACACATATGAGTACGTAAAAGGCCTGTTTTGGATGGTTGTGTGTGATTTCAAGTTTTTATTTAAAGTTTAATATTTTCCTAAATCAATCTTGTGTTGTTTTCAGCATTTGCTGTTTTCGTCAGAAATGTTTATTGAAAAATAATGTGATTTTTGCCATATCGAACAGCTCTAATGTAAGATAGATGAGGTTCCTCTTGTGGAAGAACATGAGTACTGACAAGCTGAAGATAAAGGAGTCGTTTCTCGACTTCAGAGTCTCACTGATCTCATGGAACCTCCATCATCAGCATATGAAGACATTCAGAACTTCCAGTACTCTTCCTAGAGTGGTCACAACCGAGAGATCTGGGGAGAAGGTTCTTAGTGAGGAAGATGAGAACCCAATGATGACTTGGTCAAGGCTGCAGTGCTCATCTGTAGAATGAGTAGAACATTCCAGAAGAACAGCCATCTCTGAAGCTCTTTATGAATCAGAGATGGAAGCCACTCCTCAGTAAACGGATCAGGAGTTTACCAGAGGCACCTGAACAGAATTCTCTGCTTCAGTTGAAGGAATCATGTTTGGAGGAACTAGGTTCTTCTCATCACCAGCATCCCTACAGTGAAGCAGTATCAATGCTGTGATTATGTTCTTAGTTTTCAGTGAAATTTTGACTTCTGTGACTGTTCTTCTTAGATGTTAATTTCGAATCGGACTCAGAGAATTCAGAGAATCGAGCCCCAGAGTCATCTTTCCTTGTTTCCTTCAAACAAAAAAGTGCACCACCATTTAATAAGTGCTTGCTTGTTTAAATATCTCTGTGTTCTACTCAGCTATTTTGTTAACTAAAGAACAGAACAATCCCACAACATTATTCTGTCACATGTTAGCACACAGTCAATAATCACTGCTCTAGTAAAAAAGAAACAGAAACACTAAGCAGAGTCAGAAAAGTCAAGTTCCTCCCCCAGTTTAAATGTCCCTGCATACACACACTCATAAATGAGAGAGTGAGCAGTGTGTGGTCATGATGTTCTATGTGAGACAGCAGGACTCTCTGCTCCCAGCTTTTATAAAGGCAGCACATTAGTACTGACACAAAAAGGGGCAGCAGACAAGAGAAGAGCAGAAAGAATGACAGGAGAATAGCTCTTTCTGTCTCCTGCTTGTGCTCTGGCCATCAGCGGTGTGCTAGCGTAGTCTTCCGGAGCCCAGGTGTGACAGAAGTGACAGTTTTATTACCACACCATCACTTCTGTGTCATCTCCTCTCATTCTTGGCTCTATCCATCTCACCCCTCTCTTTTCAGCCTCTTTTCGAGCAGCTATGGGTCACTTTTATCATGTTTGAGTTGCTGCATTGAACCCATTTCTGTGATTGTCTTAGATTTAACTCACCCGTACTGTGAACTCAGCCACTTCGAGTCTTGCTGCTGATTTAAGAAGTGTGTAGCGTTGAACGTTTTTCATGTCTTCTTCACATTCCATGATTTATCAGTCTTTCACCCTCCCTCATTGCGGAAGGTAATAATTCTGTGCTCTGTGTGTGAGTTTGGCAGTTAGAGTATAATAAAGGATATTGTCAAGAGTCTTTGTGCAGTGTATACGCTCTGTGTGCGTGGGTGGGTGGGGAGGGGGTTAAACGCATATCATTTCCTCTCTAGTCATTTGTAACAGACAGTCAAAAAGAAGTCTCTTTCTCTCAGTTGAAGAGCAACATTGCCCCCTGTAGACTAATGCTGCTATGACATCTGTTTTTGTTAAGAAAAATTAAAAGTTATGTGACATGGTGTGAGAATTATATTCTGATGAAAATTCCAATTTCATGGAATATGTTGAAACAGAGAGCTTTTGTGAGATGAAGATTGGAAATTGATACTCTGGTCATCTCGATGTTGGTCCCTGTTGCGAACAGAGCCTACACTCAGGGTGGCAAAATGGGTAGCACAGTGGCCTCACAGTTGCCAGTTTGAGGCTAAAACCTAAATACAGGCCTGTCTATACATTTTCTAGAGAAAACTAAAGTTTTTAAGGATGGTTTCTTGTTCTTCCCAGTCACCAATCTATGTTCCCATTTTTATAAGTACAGTAGTTTCTTGTAACTGGGCTAGTACCTTACTATTCTCTAAATTATTGAAATTAATTCGTTTTAGGGACATTTTTTTCAATCTCACCAAATTTTATCACTCTCTGTTGTAAAAAAATGTGTCTCTTTGGCCATAGTCTAGATTTTGGTGGGGCAGTCGATTGGTCAAGTGATTGGTTGTTCGGTCGATCGTCCGGTTGGTTTGTTGGTTGGCTGGTTGGTTGGTTGGCTGGTTCCATCTTTGATTCCTTAGTTGGTTGGATTGTTTTGTCTTTGGTTTATTTGTTGGTTCGTTAGTTAGTTCATTCATTCACGAATATGTTGGTTTATTTGTTGGTTTGTGCATTCATTCATTCATTCATTCATTCGTTGGTTCGTTCTCTGGTTCCTTGATCCATTGGTTCATTTGTTTGTTAGTTTTATAGTCAACAAGAGGATACTGCCTTCAAAAGACGCTTGTAATCTTTTGTGAGACATGAATTAGTTTTTTTATAAAGATGTACATTTTTGTTGTTATATTGTCTCTTACGGTTGAAATGAATGCCATTAATCTTATGAATTGATTATTTTGTTGCTCCGGCCAAGCATTCAAAATCAGCAGGGGATCAAGTACTTCTTTTTCTCACTGTTAATATGATGTTTCATCTTCACTGATTAGCTCTAAGAATTCTACATGAACACTCTTCTGTTGTTGCAGGAGTGAGCATAGTACCAGTAATAGAGCTTTGGCATTGGTGAAAGTGAAGATAACTATCTCTCAGGCCTTGCGAACCAACCAGATTTGGAAAAATTGTGCTGTTTTATACTGTTTAACAAACAGAATAAGTTTTTGTCCAACAGAATTAGAACAGAGAAAAATTCCAAAATTCCATTAATTGTATTATCTTTACTAGATTTGGTCCATGAAGTCCATGAACCCATATTGTTTTTATTGTCTATATGTGAGCAAGAAAGGCACTGTGATGGATCAATTGTGTGTCCAGAGTGTACTCTGTGAGAGATCAATTACAGTTGTTTGTTAAGACATACCAAGGCTTCTACCTCCTACATTCTGGACATGTGAAGTAACCTTTATCAAGTCAATGACGTTGAAATTAGGATGGTAGTGAATACAATGAGAAATTTCAACATGTATTTAATTTGGGTTTCTGGTAATTTACCATTTAGAGATTGATTTGCCAAGATTGATTTAAAACGTGAAGCAAAGCATGCCATTCTGGAAGAAAAAAAACTTGTGTAACTAAATCTATAAACACAGGATATGGCTGTGGCAGAATGTGCAATGTGCAGTGTCATCAAAGACCTGAATAATGCTGCTTAATGTTTGGAAGCAGAAAACTTGGAGAGTGTGAGACAATAATGTGTAAATTTAGGAATTCAGCAGATTACACTCTTTTTCTCTATACTTGCACTTTGGTTGAGCAAATCTTTTTTCTGAAGTGTCCACCTTGCTTTACCTCACTCAAATACAGCACTTTTGTTTGCCTGTTAGAATGTTTCCCATATAATTTGAAGCTTCCCAGGATGAACAAAAAATACATCCCTTGAATCACCTGGTTCTCAACAGAACACTCCATTCATATTTGTCTGTTGTTGAGAAAAACAACCAAAGACTTTACGCAAATGTAACATCAACTCAAAAGGGAGACATAACCTCAGACCACACTGAAAGTTTCATAGCGGAGGTTTGAGGTTTGCCTTCTATCCAGAACAAAAAAACCACAATGTATCAAAAGGTGAAATTGTGGTCTAAATGGTGCGAGTTCAAGAAAGGCTAGCGCACAGACTGGCAAACATAATCCATCACTTGTACACCTTATTCTGCCCTGCACTGTTTTGATGGAGATGCTCATATTCTGCATCCGTTTCACAAGGGAAACGGATACATAAACACTGCACCGTAGAGAAATAACAAAAAACACAGGTTTCTCCTTCAGACGCACATACTTTTAGGGCAGCTGCTGTCATAAAGAGGACAAAGATCGGAAGATCAGCCATCACAGCCATTACCAGGAGGCTTTAGCACAACCCTGTCTGAATACATGAAAACTCACCCACATGTTTGCTATTCATCACTTTCTTTTAGTAATAACACAAAGTAGAAACACTGAAAAATATCAGCATGCGTGCTCACGATCTTTTCTCTAGTGGGCTTGATCATAATAGAATAGCGCTTGTCAATCATGTAAATAGGGCAGAAATATGTCAACTTGATTATTCTTTTAACAAGCGCCACAATCACTTCTTCCTTCCTTCTGTCAGCTTGATACTCGAAATGTCAAATTAGCATACATGACACAATCAAAGTTAATATTGGGAGGTCTGGGTGGATACATTTGTCTTTCAGGTTGGTGTAATAAGCAACTTGCATTGCTTGATTTCATATTTTCTGAAGGGTGCCACAAGATATTGCCTCAAGACGGTTATCTTTGTATCCTTGTGTCTGTAAATTATGATATATTGCACAAAGAGACAGCAATGATGATTTGGATGATTGAGAGTTATTACATTTAACATAAGTAGACCTTTTGTATACAGTTTTTGGTAACATCAAATTTCTTTTCATTTTTGAGTCAGGGCATTGAAAATAGGGGGTATTTATTTATTTGGAGGATAAACAAATGGAAGCTGAGTGGTAACTTCCCTCTATCCCTCCGGATGCATAATGACCACACACTTGAGGCTGGTACCAGAAATGAGCACATTCCCAAAAACACCAGTGGTAACAGTCTAAAAACATGCTATTACTAAATAAAAACATTTTATTACTCAATTCATGTTGGATCAAGTCATGTTGATGTACTTTTACCCACTCCTGTCTGCACCTTTTGAAAAATTATGATTTCACACGCCCATGGCTGGCTATGCCCAAATTGTGGAAAGGGGTCTGATTGCACCATGCAGTAAAAGAGGCAGGTGTGGATCGAGCCGTCCACACCCCCTAAATCATTCTTCACTACTGTTCATGGCTTCAATGCCACTTTCCTAATCCCAAATGAGGCAGTAGCATTGAACCCTAACATTAAACCTTCCCTGCCGCTTACATGTTTTTGAGTCACGTTATCTTCAGTTTGTTTTAAGACAGGTGACTCCTTTTGTGAGTCATGGACTCCATATTTATAGCCTTAGATTATGACTGTGACTAGGACCAAGATGGACACACATGACTATTTCCTTCATTTAAAGACACCATTCTTTTCAATAAACAATGAAAAAAAAAGCTAATATTGTACAAAAAATAAATAATGATCATATTGTAATTCTGTTTGGTTCGTCATGTTAAATATCCAAATATCTATGGAAACAGCATTTAGTTATATTTAGTCATTATTCACAAATTAAGTTCCAATTTAGCGAGCTGTACTCTTTTCTAATTGAAGCATCATAGGAGATGCTTTCACAGGTGAAAAAATAAGTCAAATGCTCAACGTAAATGTCAAATAGATGGTAGGGAACGATCAGTGGCTTTTGAGATTACCATAAAATTAATGGTACTTGGTGTTTATCAAACATCTACAGGAAATGTAGCGGAAAGACATTTTAGTCATTTCATCGTCTTTCCATTTCCAGCTCATATGTCGTATTTAAGTTTACGTTATTGTGCCAATTAAAAGAAGGTTATTACTAATCAGTGTTTTAAGCTTATGTTATGTAGTGAAGTTATATGTGAAATTAATTTGTGCTCGAAACCCATGATTAAGCATCCCCAAACAGACATTACAAAATGCTAATGTTAAAAATTAATTCATAGCTGTCAAATAATACAGTGATCCCGTATATTATTCCCTACTTAAAATAAAAATTAAAAAAATTCCAATGCCCCATTCAAGGCTCTCAAAGACGAGTAGAGAGGCAGGGCAAGCTTATTTATATAGCACATTTCACACACACTGGTAATTCTAAGAGCATTGGAAATAGAACCTGTAGAACACAAATGCTGTGGACATCGGTATGGTCAGTAAAAACACTCTTACAATTAATATAATAGATCTAGACACATATAAAGTACAACTTTTAAAAATCCCTAATTTATGTGAAAAATAGAGTTGAATTTGTACGCTATACTTACAGTGCATTCACAATTTTAAAAGTACAAAACTTTTTACCAATCATTGTAATAGGAACGTAATTGGCATTTCAACAGGGCTTGCTGGAATGTACTGCAGCACAGATTGTCCCACAGTATTGTGCTTAAAAACTAAATTAGTGAAAATTAGAGAATGCATTTTTTTCACAAATATCAATTTAACACCTTTTATAACATAAGAATGATTTCATTTAGGATGGAATGCCAAATATGTTAATCTGTGGAATATTTTTATTTAGCGTATATACCCAGCAAGTCACAGGGAAACCACGAATGCACCAATGAATGTGAATAAACACTTGTCTGTGTGTCCATTGAGCTTTCTTTTCTAATACACTGCTATTTTAAACCTGGGAGGCATCACATTCTGTCCATTACCCAGGGTAATTTATTTAATGACACTGTCTAAAATACACTTTCTTGACTTTTGAGTCATTACCATTCTCTTAATTTACTGAAGAAGCTCAAAAGGTCAATTCACCATGGCAACGGGGCCTCTCCCAACTTGCCTGAGGTCAGTATGCACTGGGAAAGACTGTTAATGACATAGTTCCTGGGACATTAATAATGCACTTCCTAAAACTGCTTTTTAGTGCTGATCTTCACTTTATGGTATGTAGTGGTTATAGGAGTGATGAGATAAATATGTTGGGTTTCATTTAATATACATAAATGTATGCTAGGTTTTCCTGACGTTTTAACTGTTGAGTTTTTTTCTTCCATTTACTTTCTGATGGTTTTATTTCTCTTTCTTAAATGGGTAACCTTGAAGAATCCAAGTCTTTCAGCCTTGACAAAAGCTCACGCCTTCAGCTTTGCATTTGAAAAAGTTTATTTGTAGAGTTTTGAAGAACAGAAATCTTTAAAAATCATTGATGCAAAGAGAACTCTTCCCTCAAAGAACTTTGAACTTGCGCAAGGCTGGATTTTGTTATTGAACTCTCTGCGTTGTTCTGGTTTTTATTCCGTTCTATATCAATCAACTCTCTGATTTATTCAAAGCCTGTTATCAATAATGCATTTAAAATGTTGGAGTTTCAGACACAGGCTTAATAGTTTAATCCAAATGCCATTAACCTTTTTCATGCAGAGGCAGCTCACTTAGATGGTTCTGACAACTTCAGATTTCATGAGACCATTATAAATGGGGTCATAACAACATAATGAACCTACTTCACTTATTAACAGCTGTATGTTATCGAGTTTAGGTAATTGTTACCAAGTTTATTTAAGGTAAATGTAGTCTAAAGTACACCTAATAAACATGCTTGACACTAAAATATGAAGTTATGTTTTTTTCTACCTACTGAGGACTACCAACAGGTCCAGTATGCACCTACCATCTCATTTAAATCTGGTAGTTAAAGACAGACAGTGATAAAGGGGCATAAACTCAAAGCAACAAGTCCTTGTCTTTAATCCTTATCCCCTAAATGATTGTTTCAAGACGCGGCTAAAGAATTTCAAAGAATTATGAATAATAATAACTACCGCGCTCTTGATGGCCAGTTTGTTGCACTCCATTTTTGTCTGTTGCACAACCAATCCTTATTTAAGAGAGTACCACATCTCAACCATAATGACCCCCATGATAATTTTTTTAAATATTCATGAGTCTAAATATTTTCTGGTATTTCTTTTGGCCAGGATTCTTGTCATATATGTCAAAATTGGTTATAAGAAGTACCTAATTAATGTTAAATGCTGTTCTTCATGTGACCACCTGGTGGCGCCACCTGGTGTATAAGCAAGGGTGTACAGTGTAGATTACAGTATTCAGATGCGGACTATTAACAAAGCTGTATATTGACAGCTATTATATAACAGCTTCCTGTTTATTTATAAGTGATTTCGATAACTGTCGTGCGCGCATAGTTTTACGAAGTCGAAAAAGCTTTGCAATTTAACTTTCCATATGCCTAAAGAAAAGAATGGTGACATTTGGAGGCCAACAGGTCAAATCTTTAGTAGGAGTTTGTTAAAGTGCAAGGCCTGGAACTTTGCAAAGTGTTGAAATAAAGTTTGTATTTCTTGGTGTCTTACACAAGTGTTCCAAAATTTGTTAGTCTGCTTCAAACGAGTATTAATATGTAATTAGTATTGAGAGAATACTTTTTCTGTTAGATTCAACATTGTTTACCAATAAGTCTGTTTCATAGAAATGCATTAGTTGTAAATGAATTACCCTTTTTCTTGACTTTGCCTTTCAGATGTCCTGTATAATATATACAGTAACTTATCAGTCAGTAAAACAGATTGATAAGTGCTCTTTCACATGAAACCCTTATCCCTTCTCCTTTGCTCCCCTTGGGTATTCCATAATAACTAAGAAAGTGGTAAAAATGTGAATCAGAGTACCTGTCGTCGTTTTTCCCTTTTCTCCCTGCAACATTCTCCTTTGCAGTATTCAGTTGTTCATTTCAGAGGTAATGATCCCCCTCTCCACTTTCAAAGGAGAGATGAAGAGAGAACAAGTGCTTGCAGGGATGCCAGGTTAGTGAATAGACCTGATCCTGTTTTCTACAGAGGGAACGAAGGGCTACATATGAGCACGTCCATCCTTATTTCCCTGCTAGCTCATGCAGCAAGACTCCATCAAAAAAACGGAAAGAGAGAAGGAGAGAGAGATAAAAGAGGGAGGTGAACATGATGTCCATGCATTCTAAAAGTGATCTCTGGTGGCCTTCTACCCCTTTTCCTGCTCAGCCATACAATATAATAGCATGCTTCTGACTCAATGCTTCAGAAAAGAGCTTTGGAGAGAGACTGTGAGGACAGAGCAGGTCAATGGAAAAACTACTCTATGGCTCAGGGTGGCATGAAAAAAAGCTATTCTTGTTGCTTAAGTAAAAGGGTTGAATGAAATGCCACAGCATAGCTGGTCCTTTGCTAAAAGACAAAAAAACGCAATAGAAGCTTCAAAGGAAAAGTATTCTTTACATGTAGAGTTTCATAGTGAGCAATTCGATCTACTGTAATGCACTAGTATTACTGTGTTCTCTAGTTATTCACTTTCATTCCATTCTGCCACTCTTTTACTTTAGCATCAATAATAACTTGTTTTATTGTCCCACTAAGCAATGAGTGTGAGCCGTTTTAGAGAATAGCACCACTGTAACTACGATCTCTAACATTGTAATTTTCGTAGTGATTCTTCAAAAGAATTTGAACAGATCATCTTCAAACCTGATTTTGCCTTGGTACGACCTTGTTGGTGTTAAAAGAGAATATACATAAACCGATAAGAAAATATGATTGACCTCATATGTGCATTTATGCTTTAGAAACTTTAGAACATTCCGCCATCCTGTGACATTTATTGTGTAATGCCTGCACTTTTCAGCATAAAGTGACAGACAGGGCTTTAAGTGGAGCCTTCATGAATATGCAAATCTGAGCCTATCACAGAGATGACATTGAAAGTTCTCATAAAGTTCAGGTTTCCTTGAATAGCTTTCAAGGAAAGCTATTCAATGTATTGAATTATATGTATTGCTCAAATGAGGCATGTCATTTTACTGTAATGATCATACACTGCAATAAAATAGAGTATATTACTGTTGCAAGCCTAAATACATTCACTGAGTCATGCTTGACTTTATTTCACTGGAAAAAAAAAAGCGGCTAATGTGTAGAAGTATATGTTACTACGTGGTTGATTTTAAAAACGTTTACGAGCTGGAAGATCTTGTTTCATAAACCTTTTTTGTAATTGACTTGTATAATCAAGCTGCTCTAACATAGCCAGAGATATTGTAAATATATAACAGAGAAGTTTGTATGGATTTTGCATCAGGATCTAGTCGTGTAAGCACATTCACACACCTATTCACGCCTAAAGCCATTCCACTCGATTACAGTTTGCATCGGAGACTGAGATTGCATTGGTAAATCACATTGTGCATGCAGCAGTGTGATCTAAAGCAGCTCATGGAGAGCATTATTGTACATGCTTACAGCACACATAAACCAGCAGCACTCGCCAGGTCAATTTCATAACCATTCCATGCTTTTGGGGATAACAACAGTGAAGATGCATCATAAGTCTTCATGAAATCTCTGGAATGAAGCCATAACACATCTACAAGACACATCCACACACACACACACACACACACACACATATTGGCAGACGTAGCCAACTACCTTGTGCCCCAAACCATTTAGTAACCCGCACAGTGTCGCAGACCCATAGTCTAGTTTGCAAAAGTGTCTAGGAGCCACCCTGTTGCACCACTATATCGTAATATTTAACTGAAGTGAGAGAGTGAGGACAGAGATATAAATTAATTCAAAAAGGATTTTTTTTATAATTAGAGTGTGAGCATTTTTATTCACAAGTGAAAAACTGCCGTCATTTTTTTCTGTGAGGTTTACAATGTTTTATTAGAGCTGCAGAAGCCCCGTAATGGCTAAATCTCTCCAAAACTGCAACAGTTGCTAAACACGAGCATTGAAATCAATTATTCAGTAAAAACTCAAAAGAGACTGTAGCACAACAAAATATGTACACAGTAATGCATTTGAAGAACAGACCATCTGTACTTCCGTCAGGGCCGTCTCTAACCAATTTGGCACCCTGCATGCTATTATTTTTAATAATTTTATTACATATAGGCTTTGCAATGCACTTAACTTAATGTGGGCTTACTGTTTTCTAAAGACATAATACCAAATAGTTTTAAGATTAGTGGAAGTTGCATTTTTTTCTTCCTTCTTTTCTGGTGCCCCCTGGATGTACCGCGCCCTTAGTATATGCCTATACTGCCTATGCCACTGGCTGGCCCTGACTTCTGCGCTTCAGTGCCGTGTCCACCAGCCCAATAGTCAAATACTGCCAGATGGCTGCATAAAGGTAAAACTTCCTTTTTGGTACTCCTTTTTATCTGAGATATGATGTCTTAATGTAAAGCGTTTCCAATGCGACGCCACCAGTTACTGGGAAACCATGACGTAATCTGTGACGTTTTGGAAAAACACTGGGAAAAGTGCTGGTACTCTCAAGAGATATTTTTGGAAGTGCTGATACAGAGTACCAGCCCAGTTAAAGCACTGATGGTCAATGAAACCAGAGGGTCTATGGTACCTTTACAGGAAGGGCAAGAACATGCCAGAATTTCTATTATTAATACAGTGAGTAACATTGCAATGCATTTAGGAAGACATTTGCATGTGGCATTTTATGGTTAAAGAATTTGTTTTCAATTATCTATGGTCATCTATTTACATATGCATTTATACAGTGTCTTATAAGCTAATTATAAATCACCCAGCAGAAAACATCAGTTGGCCATATGACTTCCTTCCTACCCTTCAAGGTTTATTTCCTCTTCAAACACACATAAACTCATGGGGACCACACCAATGTGATGCTAAAAAGCCTCTCAAATAATAGCTGAGGCAAAGCCAGAAGGCAGTGTGTTTAAATCAGCCTCTTGAATGTCTCTTGAATACAGATTATCTTTTCAATCCCTGAAATGAAAGGATGAAAGATACAATCCAAATTTAGTCTCGCTTCCAAAAATATATACATATGAATGGACTTATATCATGATTAGATCTCACTGCCCCTGTTTGGGAGCGTGTATGAATCTTTGAGTGGATGTGAAGGGGTCTGTGATGGTTTGTGGGGCCTGACACAGCGATGCAGGCTGGGAAATGCAAGCAGAGTTTATGGAGTGATATTATCAGTTTATGGCTGTACATCATCTCCCAAATCAAATCACCCCCCAGGGGGCTTTTCCCTGGACAGGCTCTTGCCTCGCACCCCTGCCTCTCGGAGATGGAGCTTTTTCATTTCCGTAATCGCCTCACTGGCATTCTCCGCCTCAGCTGCCAAGAGCCCACTACTCTATTACTGCACTGAGAGGGAGAGAAAGAGAGAGAGAATATAAGTCACAAAAAGAGGTGATTTGAAACCAAGAAATAATATTTTGTGATATTTAATAATTAATTATTTTCAAAATATTTTTACTTCTTACATTTTAAGACTATATTGCATCAAAAATACATTTATTAGTGTCACTTAGAATTTCAGTGCAGCAAGACAACCCTTAACACCTAATATGTAGCATAAATGGCTACATTGGGGAGGAGCCTAGTAGATCATTGATTGGTTGCTATATGCCGCTGACAAGGCATAGCAACAATGGGAAAAATACAACCACCAAATAAAAGTCGGTACCATTTTTTTTCTAAGCGTGTGCTTCCTTTAAATCACTAAAAATTGAGGATCTGTATTTATAGATCAAGTCAGCCACCAAACAGCTAAATATTTCAAAAGCATCACTTCCATGTTTGCTAAATATGCTTAGTGATACTGGATAAATCAATATGCTATGAATTCATGAAAACATATTTGTATATTAAATAAACACAGCTTGTAAATATAGAAAAACACTTCCGATAATAAACAATTTAAAAAGTCAGAATATAAAATTCACGATTACTTCGATTTTGGTATCAAAGTCAGCTCTTGAAATTAGTGGATGGTTTGTTAATTAATAAATGAATCAGCCACCAAGGATAACTGCTGATTATATAAAACCTAATATAAGCTAGGAGAAAAAGATCTACCATAACTCCCCCTATGGCACCTTGGGAGTAGCAACCTATCACTTTTGGAGCTGCTCAGGGTTGAAGCAGTCTCGTAAAGAGGGTGAGATTCATTGCTCAGCATTGAACACAATTTTAGTATCATACATTCGTTCACTTTCTTAACCCTATCCAGTGCAATCTGTAAAATTGAGCCTGCCTTCCCTAATAATCTGTCCAGTCTCTTCCTGTCTATCCTGGAGATACCGTTCCACCAGCAGACCAACAAAACTGAAGCTACCTTTGAGTAAAAAAAAGACTCCAGTAAGTTTGCCCTCACACCAAATGGTGAATAGGAAGTGCCTTCCAATATGATGCTTTAGAACTGGATGGTGCAGTTGACTATGGTTCAATTCAGTACTGTTTGCTTGTACTTCTATTCTATTTTCTACTCCGATTTGGTCTGTTATTGTATCATTGACGTCACAGGAGTTTCCCCGCATCCTCCATCATCATCTGAAAGGTTTATAACTTTGTTTTGTGTTGTTTTCCAAAGATTATTCCAAAGTACTCTCATCAACAAAACAGAGTGATTGAGTTCTCATGCCCAAAATGTGTTTTCTCAGCCCAATAAATTTTTCTGCAATGCATTAAACTTTATACTCCCAATTCCGCTTGATTCGTTTTGAAAAAGGTATCAAAAGAACCAAACACAATGCAAAAGCCCTCTTGTGGATAACAGAAACATTCATTGAAAACACGGCTAGCAGAGCCTTCTGTTTTATTTACCCAACCGAAAAGATTTCTGATTATGAATCCTAATTAGTGTCATTGGGGTTAACTGATTCCTATACAGCTCACATTCAGCAAGGGCTGACTTCCCTCACAGGTCACCAGCTCATCCCAGTGCACCACACATTCAATCATCCTATCACACCATCAAAAACGTTAATGTTTTTTTCAGGGAAATTTACACATCTGAAGAAACTCTTCACCTACTTTCATTCTGAAAGTACACCGTTTCTTTAAAGGTATTTATTTCAAGGATAAACTGTTTCTTTTAGTGTTTCAGTTGTATTATGTGACTCATTCCTTTAAGTAATCTCTTGCCTTAACTTTCCAGAATTGTCTTCATCATGTATCACTAATCTTGCTGAAGAAAGAGTTCGGTTCTCCCCATGTGGGTTTCAGGCAGCTTTAGAAGCCAATAGAGACAGATTGTGCCTCGTAAACAAAAGCTCTGGGTGAATAATCCCTGAATTAAGCAGCTTAATAACCAATGGCAGGATGTGTGAAGGTGCATTGAAATCAAAGTTTGAATTAAACTAGTTTTTCACAGTGATGTTTAATAGAGTAAGCTGTCGTGTGTTTCCGGCAGGAGTATTCTTCTCCAGCACTGTGAGATTGTTTCATGGGGGTGGCCCAAATGAAGATGGAGTATGGTGTCAGGTGGAGAGCAGCCTCATTTTTGGGTTTAGCAGCTCTTATGGAAATGAAAATGGCAGAGGTTTCTTGTTCTACTATAAAAAAAAACAGCTGAGATAAACTCAAAAGCATTTAATTTTATTCACTACTGCATACAAGTCCTCAAAACATCCACAAAACACTTGAATCATAAAGAAGCTTTCTCTGATAGTTTCTGTTACTCTTGTCTGGATTATCTTTCAGTTATCTTGATGCTAACAAACAAATCCATCCAAGCATTGAAGCTCTGAGTGTGCCACAATACATTTCACGTGCATTCCACTAGAAAAGGATGTAATCCGAAGAGGAGGTACATAATCAGTTTTTCGCCGATATTGTAACTGTAAGCTTCAAAAAAAGTTCTGACTTTTCTGACTGAATCTGCTGAAATATGTAATATTTGAGTCAAACTTCATGATGTTAAAAAAAGAATAAATCACTGTTTTGACTCATTGTACTCCAAGCCATTTCATCAAACGGGTGCCATTTCTTACCCTGTAGAATTTGCAGATTTTCCCGGATCTATATTCCTATACACCATGTAGCTATTTAGCATGTATTTGCTAATTCTTTGCTAAAAACTGTTAATTTCAGTTCTGTCACTTAAATAAAAAAATTAAAAGAGGGTTAGTAACCAGAAAAAAACACCCTCTTTTTAATTATTAATCTAATAAAACATTTAAGTTACTTAAGCTGCACAAAATTGTGTTTGAATCTGCTTTGAAATCAAGTAAAAAAAATGGAAAAATTATAAAAAGCAAATAGCACCCACTTGGTGGAATGGCATTTAAGAAAAAAATGGTAAAAATGTAATTAAATGGAACTGGAATATTGGAAGACAAGCAAAAATGTATCATTGATGTTTTGTAGGTGGATATTGCTGGATATTTACAATAAAGGAACACAGTGTACAAAATATAAACATTTCATGTTTCACAGCAAGATTACTTTAAAATACTAAAGAATTAAAGAGGAAAATATAGATCTGAAGACATGTCAATCCTTCATTCATTCATTGATTCATTTTCCTTCACACTTATTCCCTTTTGAGGTCACGGGGGTCTCTCCGGGGCACATCAGGCGAGAGGCAGGGGTACACCCTGGACATCAGAGAAACCGTCAAGTTCAATTTTCTTCCTATTATTATTATCAGTGCAAGACAAAGTTACAGAATTTTCCCTCTTTCTAAGCGGCTGCCACTATCACAGTTAGTTTTGTTTCTGTCAATTCATTACTTGTCCATCATTAACATATTTAAATGCATGAAAATGAGCTGCAGATAGAGTGGGGTGTTCTGGTTTGCATATGCACTCAGTTTCAAGTTTATTTGGATGTATAGGGCACCCTATACTGTATTCGTATCATATTAGTGACTATTGCATCTTGTTCCTCCATGACTGTAATTAGGAATTGGTGATGAATGGAGGGATGGACGGATGAACATTTGGTTGCTTGATGGACTGTACACATTCACTAACCGGGAATGTCTTTTACATACTGTACACTCAACCTCTATGCAAGAGTATGCTAATCTTTTTCCCTTCAGAAATCCACCTAGTGCTGACGGCACGGTTAGATTGGTTTGGGTGTATGTGTGCTTTCATAGGAGCGTACTGTAAGCACTCTCCCAAGGTCATCTGGGGGAGTTCTCTTCCCATGAGCACATTTATACTCTAATTAGAAGTTGTTTTTCCATGTTTTTTATCCTGACACTCATCAGCAAGAACCATTTAAGAGTAGGCAAGCGTAAAAACAGCACTTGCTTTGCTACCTAGAGACATGAAGGGCCTGACAATGAGGTGTTTTATGTTTTCATGTTACTTTCAAGGCTTTTTTTAGAAAGGAAAGCATAATCATTTTACTTTGATTGTTCACCGGGGTAGTCATTACTGCATCCCCAGAGAGAAAATGGAAGAACAGAAGCAAACAGTGACCGGATCAAAAATATTCATAGATCAAAAAACCCTGGAGCCCCAAAAATAAAAATAGATTCAATAACAAAAAGATGTGCATTCATAAACAAGAATTCAGATGCAATGACCAGAGAACAATGAGATTGCTCTGTGTTCAGCATAAACAAATCAATTGCAAGGTACTGAAGAATACTTTCTGTGAGATGAAAAGGTTTTTTTGTTCTTATGATGAGTTAAATTGACTAAGGCTTGGGTAAACACATTTTTATAGTGATGTATAAAGTAGAGGTTATTGTGGGTTCTTTAAAAAATGTTTAATTTATATGCACAGGTAAAGTAAAATGTAAAAATGAGGTTTTAAGATGATTATTGCTTTTTGTGTGCTTGCACCTTTGATTTGGTGTGTGTGCACCAAAATCATCATGAGGCTTTAGGTTGGCTTTTGGCTAAATGTTATTCACCTGTGTATAACAATTATTTTGAAACCTACTCAACTGTTATCATAAACTGTAAAACTTATTGACTTTAAAACTAAAAGTACATTTGCATTCATAAGTTCAACACATACAAGGTAAGCTGTCTGGATGCCGATAGTATCCGTTTCATTCCCCAAGGAGGTAAGGCAGGGTGAAGCTCAGACAGATTCAACGAGAATAGCTTAGTTGGGAACGCTGGTGCCATGCCCTGATTGCTCCTCCCAAAACATGTTATACAAAACATCCCTTGTTTTTACAGTATTACCTTAAAAAGTTAAAAGTTTATTTATAATTTGAAGGTCCATAAACTGGAAAAGGGGTTTTCTTAATTTGATGTCCCTTGAAGTGTCTGTTACATCTATCGAATCAACTTTTCAGAACATTTGTCATGTCAAGAGCCACGACAGCTGATCTGTGGTCAGCCTTCACCATTATTAAACAGCAACTCGCTGGCCAAATGGACAATTACCACTGTAATTATGTCTGTTTGCACAATTTACAGTTGTAAACCTGGATTGGGTGCATGTTTCTACCTAATAATTGACACAGATGCCACTGCTGATGCCAGTTATGTGAGGATTTTTATCGTAATGAAAAAACTGTACTGTTGGGTATCAAACTGTTACAAAAAATGTATTGTACACATTCTAACTACAAGAGGCTTTGTGGTTTATTTAGGAGGTGTCTCTTTGGAAGCCGAAAGTTTTTAGTGTATACAACATATGCTCATCAATACTGTGTTCATCCTCTGCACATACTCCCGATGATTGAGTACTCAGATGCTCATCACAATAAAGGAGTGTCTGTGAATTGATTAAGCGCTCAGCGGCATGAAATAAGAGATTAATTGGGTTTTGAGATGAAAATCCCGGTTAGCTTAATTACAGCAGAGTGAGTAATGGAGTGTGTTGTGATTGGGAATTGCTCCACAGCTGTATGACTTTCTGAATACTGTCAAATCAAGCGGAAAACACTGCACACATCATCAATGCAATTATGAACTACAATTAGGCTTATAGATCAAACATCTCTAAACAGGGGGATACAGTTCATCTGTTAGGTTTGGGTTCTGATGTGTGGCTTTTGTTTGTTCACGTCACGTTTCAGTGTTAAAAACAAAAGTTTACTTCATATTTAAAGTAAGCTATTTCATTTGACATATCTCATATTACAGCATTAAGAAATGCCTCATGGCTGGTAGCTGGCACTGTTGCTGTTGCATACAACATGGATCTTTTTAATAGTCGTATGATTATTTGTGATTTATAAATTCAGTACAAACTTATATTGTCATCTGTCAATGGGACGTTTGAACTTTGAAGAAATCCAAAACTAATTTGCATGTTAAAAAAGACTACGTCACAAGGGAGAGAGTGTTCGGCTAAAGCATTGTGAAGGGAGTTGAACATCTTCTTTGCCTTTGTATAATCTAGTTAGCCCAACCCATATATCTGTTATCATGTTATTCAGGAATGTTTAGTAAATATTTGGACATCAAGTGATTTCAATGGAAATTTTAGACTTTATAAAATTATCTTAAACCTCAGATATATGCCACCTGAACCAAAAATAAATAGCATATCATTCCTCAATAAGCTGCATGAAATTAGTCATATTTGACCCTAATAGCACAAAGAGTTATTGAGTTGAAAAGGTGCAAAAATGGCACTCGTTTACCATTGTGATAGCAATAAGTTATTATTATTTAATTAATTATATAAATAACCTTCATTCATTAATATCCAGCCATCTAATTTTTGAACAGTTAACATTTGGATATTGCATCAGAGCTCTTCAAACGACCAAATTTTAATCCACTTCAGGACTTGATTATGTTAAATTTACTGAGGAAATTGGCATACCCCTTTAGATTGTAAAAGTATCCGTGAACAACAGTCAAATCCTGAGCCAAAACGGCTCGTAGGAAATGAGTAGCACAGGGTCATTCTGAACCACCAAACTAGATGAAGGAGAGAGAGTCAGCATCGTAATTAAATTACAGTGTTGTCTTTGTCAAAATGTGCTTGCTTGTAAAAAAATGCATTTAATATTACCGGAAAAGGGAGTAAACTATTTAGTCTTTGGTCATTTGCAGTGAAATGAAACATGCAGTGTGTTCTGATAAGTTTTCTCTGTGTGATTTTGTGTTTTTTCTGCATAAATAGTTCACGTGCTGAGAAGAGCAGAGGAGGTCACATTGTCCCAATCTAACAGCCATCAGCCTAATGTGCTATGAGACATCATTAAAAAGTCATCCGAGAGGCTGTCAGTCACAACAGAAATGTGTGTGTGTGTGTGTGTGTGCGTGTGTGTGTGCGCGTGTGTGTGAGAGAGAGAGAAAGAGAGTGAGAATTAGGCATGGGGAATAGAAAAGAGAAAGCACAATCAGTTTATGCAGGTGAATCTCCTCCCCTTCTCTTCCTTGTTTAGTGCTTCGGTGTGCAGCTCACCAGACCTTGATAGAGGCTTAAAGGGATAGTTCTCTCAAAAAAAAAAAAAACAATACCCAAAGGAAACCTTCAGAGTTTTTATTTATGTTAAAGAAAGTAGTGTCTTGAAGTAGTGTCTTGAACTTAAAAGTTTCAGATAAAAGGCAACAAACCATTTGATAGAGGTCAGTATTACAAAAAATATGTGCTTATAAAAACACTGAGTATAGTTAACTTAAAATGTAATGGTAACCTAGTGCAAATAAACTTTATCTTAAATTTTAACTAAACTCAACTTCTATTTTTACAGTTTCAGTTAACTTATAAAAAAATTGGCTCAACATCTCAACTACTGAGTAAACTCAAAATTACTTTGCAGTCAGTTACCCTAATAATTCAAGTTAAATCAACTTTTTTTACAGTGCATATAAGGAGCTTTAAAATTATGCTTTTTTCTGGGTGATACAGTTAAGGGCATATAAAAGTGTTCCATGTTTCTGAAAAGTCTTTTTTAATAATATTTATTTATGATGTGGACATGTTGCTGACTAAATAGCACATTACACCACGGTTTTGCCTGAAAGTCAAAAGGTTGAAAATGTTTGTTTGTTTTTATGTGAAATGAAGCCATTGCATATGGCTATGAATAAAAAAGGATATGAATAAAACAGAAAAAGCTTTTGTGTTTAACAGTGAAAAGATACACTCTTCCTTTATTCTATATGTCCTTTAATAGTTATTTTTGAATATTGAAGTGCGGCACTGTGTGTAGCACTGTGGCCTTCTAGTTAGAAGCAACTGCAGCAACCTTTTAACTGGAAGGCCACAAAACTACCCAGTGAGCCACCACTCTGCTTTCATTCATCTTCATACCTGCTTATTCCCTTTGGGGGAGCTCAGAAACGGCAACCTTCTAACTGGAAGGCCACAGTGCTACCCACTGTACTACTCTTTGAGTAAATGAGTTTTTGCAATCAAAAAATGAGTTTTTATTAATCATTGAAAAAATTTCATTTTAAATTAAAAATCAAATTAACAAATGACACGCAGATTGTGGGTGAATGTCTTTATGTGTGCATCTATGTGTCCCTGTGTGTTTTGATCTGATACTGCTCTCATTTCGGCATGGTGACTTGAAGTTGTACAACTGTCACCTGTGAATCCCATTAACTTCTTATCATTCCGTGATTAATCTTTGCTTTCAGGCACTACAGGTATTTTGATATACACCTTATCTGCAGAATCACACACGTCCACTTTGACACTCTAATAAACAAAGCAATTACATCTCTGTCAGTCTCCGTTCTGCTTTGGATGACATCCTAAAAGTTGCTCTCTGCTCAAATGGCAAAAGTTCAGATGCTTTTTTTGCTCCTGTATGATTATGCATGTGGGCAAGAGAGACAAAAACCCTCAGCCATGGACTCTTTGCCATTTTAAAGGTCAACAATGACATCATTGATTAGCAGCGTCCGGGGAATGAGATGCTCCAGGGCAAAGATGTGGAATCCTCGATGATTATTTGCAGAATGAAAATCAGAATTTGCATCATGCACTCAGCACTCACTTCTAAACCTATTACTGTCAGTGGAGATGGATGTGCAAATGCTAACATGAGTGGGATTTGCTACTGGTACATTTTAACTGGCTCTGCAGTCTAGAAGACTATAATTAGAATGACAATTTCCTGAATCCCACTGAAATGTTAAAGCAAAGGAATTCATTAGAGATGGTGCACATTAGCAGATCATAATTAAATGTTTGTCAAATAGATTTAGCATTTAAAACTGCTGCTATGGTTTGATAATGGCAAGATTTTAAATTGTATTTAATATTTTAAACTATTTTTGATTTTTAGATTCTTGACATGTAAAAAATTATATTACATTAATGGAAGAAAAAAAATCCAGTAGATGTCACTAAGAACCACTCGTAGCAACAGTTCTTTCAGCAAAGAAGTCAAAAACAGCAAAATCACTCCTGCATATTGTTTTGGGTGGATTTCTTCAAGGTGTATTTTTGTACACATTACACCGTATGCTATTTGTTGCCATGAAAAAAACTTGGTATGTTTGTTTTGGGTTTTGTTTTTTTTTTTTGTTTTTTTTATAAAACATATGTTTGTTTTTGTTTATTCATATCATCAATTTCTGCAAAAAAAATTACCTAAAAATATGAACTTTTGCATTCATAGAATATTTTACAGCTGTTGTTGCTTATTTGTGAACAACAGAGATGATTTCTAAGGAATGTATTTTCATTCAGGAAGGTGTCTGTGACTTCATACAATGTTTAACATGACGCTATGTGTGATATAAACTAAACCCTATTTTTTAATAATTTCACAAATCTGAGATTGAAATATCCCAAGTTAGTTGCTATGGCAAAAATTATGTTAGCTATGTTCCCCAAATCCCTTGGAGTAATATAAAGCCTCTTCTGTTGCCCTTTATTACTTATTACTGGTGTTTTTGTCTCCCAATAAATGTCACTTTGGATCAAAGTGTCTTCTAAATTTATAAATGTAAATGTAAGTAAACCAAGCCCATGTTTTATGTTATCCAAAGCTGAGATAGAAACCTCAAATGGTTTTCTGTTGTAAAACAGGATTTCTATGGTTTTCTATGGATTTTGTTGAAGATAGCATCTTCCAATGCTCCCATGTCACCATGAGTAATATAAATCAACCCTATGTCTCCATGAAACTTCTAAGCTGAGACAGAAATGTGACAAACTGGTGGCTAAGAGGAGTCTGTGACATCATCACTTCCCAAAACCACAACAAGGCCTGCAATATGTTCATGAAATACCCAACGGCATGACTTTGTAAAACATAAAAAGGTGATAAATTATCGATGTGTTGTTCCATTAGAACGAATCTTTGATATGACTCCAGAGAAACAAATCGTGTTGGAGAGGCATTCGTTATGTGGCACAAGCGCAGCATTCTTATGGTTTTTTGAGCGTAGCCTGATCATCATTAATGACAAAAGGACTTAGAAATAGAATGAATCTTCAGTTTCCGAGTCATACTGCATTGGTTAAGATGAACTAATCTTTGCAGGAAGTAACGGTCTTTGCACACTGAAGTCCAAAATTTTAGTCCGAAACAATATTACAATTAAAAATATAATTGACCTCATGTTTTTTTCTCACTTTTTTTGCAAAAGAGAGATTATCAGAAATTCATTATCACTGCTTGAAGATGCCTTTTTCTTTTGCGATTTGTTTGTGTGTTTTTGCGATTTTTACCAACGAGTTAAAATATCCACTGTCCAAGGCTTATGGACCTAAAATTTTTTCCAAAATAATTTTCAAAACGCAACGAAAGTTTCAGACTTCAGTTTGCAAAGACCTTAACACAAAACATTTTTTTTTGTTGTTGTTTTAAAAATACTGTTTTGTTTAAAGGATGCAATACCACTAATTAAAACAGAGTCAATAATTCTAGATGATTCAGTGCATTTTTCAATAAAGTTTTTAAATACAATACAGATCCTAATATTTAAATAAGTGTATAAATTCTTCTACTTTTACCATAAAGTGGCAAATTAACCATTTGATAGAGGTTGGTATTTTAAAAAAATGATTGGATGGGTTGATAAAAACCTGGAGTGTGATAACTAGTGATTTAAGGAGTTGAGAAATACATGCAAAAAATACGTTAAGCAGTTAAGGGGATATTAAAGTGTTCTGTGTTTCTGAAAAGTCTTTTAAAATATTATTTTATTTATCACATTAAGTGCAACTTGTTGCTGACTAAATAGCAGAGTACCCTACAAGGACAGCTCTTCTAAGAAAGAACCATTTTGAAGTGCCTGAACGTTGAAAGGTTGAACATGTTTTTTTGTGAACTTCAAAATTAAATATAATTTGCATTCACTTGTACTTTGAAGTAATGTGCTAAACCTATATGGCTTCCTGTTCGGAAATCTCATCAAACATTGATCAGTCTAAAACCTAACCAGATCCTTGAACCTGTCAGTAAAAATGTGCTGCTGTATCTAATGGGGAATATAACCTTGGGTTGTTGTAAACTCTTCTAGAATACCTTCAAAACTAAAGGAGCTCCCATTAAACAACACAGTAGAGAATATTAAGCGGTAAAATGTTGCTTGACATAGGTTGAGAGATGGAGCACTAAGTAAACTGTTATGTATCTGACCTGCATAACAAGTTAAACTTAAGCTTTGTGTGAGTGTAGCAATTGTTCAACGTTTAGGTGATTTTATGTAATTAAATTGAATGGAGGTATACCCTGAAAATTGAGAGCATAATGCAAAAAAACAGATGGTAAAAGGTTTAATGTGCTACAGAAAAGCATGTGATTGCATTAAAATAGCATGTAAAACACAGACCTTTGTCCTCAGGAGTTTAACGAAATGTCCCAACGTTTTGCTTTGAAAAAGGAGTGATATTAAATTAGAGGGCAACTGGGGAAGTTGTGCAAAGTCTGAACCACTTGGTTGTGACATTCAGGTTGATTATTATAGTTATTATTAGGTATTATGTTGGAAGCAAAACTAGGTGGCTTCCGTTTCTTACTCTAAAGCATGTATTTATTTAGACGGAAAGTACAGATTTTAAAGGATATATTGGTAGAGAGAGCGAAGCTAAAGAGATGTTACATTGAGAAATGCTCTTCAGAATTATTAAAGGGCTTCTATGATGAAAAATATACTTTTGTGTAATTTCATTAAGTGATTCATTTAATAAATTGTAATTGTCAAGCCTGTGTTTGTGTTTTCTGTTTCTTTCATTTCTCTGTTGCACCTAATCACTTACTCAATCGTCTAATACTCCTGTGTCTAATCTCCATGTTTCCCCCTCACTTTAAGAGTGTCCTGCTCCCAACTGCACTTACCGTTATCTGCCTTAACTTCTCCTATGCTCTTTGTTAGTCTTATGGTTCACACATCCTGACTCTCCATGATTGCTTCCTACCTTTCTGGGTTCTCCAAGGCTCTTCGCTGTGTCTTTTCTGGGTTTCAACCATCTCTCCATTTGCTCCTGTGGATTACTCTGGTCTACTACTCACCTGCTACTCTATAGGGAAGGCTCCACCTCTTCCAGAGTTGGATGTAAATTACCATGTTAAACAGTACACCCCTTAACACCCCCTGCGTTGATGGTTCATGCAAAATAACATGAAATCATGAAAAATTGTCCTCAAATAAAATCTCAAAAACTAAAGAAACTTCTTTTATTGTCCACCAAAGTTGTGTTTTTTGGTCACGTGAGTATTATTACATTTGTACATCAGTAATCAAATTATTAAATTGTGAAAGGTTAAGGTTTTTCGCTTATAATGTTGAGATGCCACTTGTTTTTAATAGAATTTTGTGGAAATTCTCTATTACACCTTATTAGAATTAGAAGTTTTAAGATATATAATTTCTCTGCAATGGACTGGCAACCTGTCCAGGGTGTACCCCGCCTCTCGCACGATGTGCGCCGCACCAGCAGACCCCTGTGACTCCGAAAGAGAATATGCAGGTTAAAAAATGAATTAATGAAGATACATTATTCCATATGTTAGAAGTGTGTTTACTGTACTCTTAGATTGATTACATTTCCTGAATAGATGAAACAAAGTGAGAGACTACCTGATAGAGAAAACTTTCATTCCTGTCCTTTCTCCTTCCCTCTGTAGGGTAAATGTAATTTTTGGAATAGTGGGGTAGGAGAATGGGCAGTGCAAGCGGATAGGGTGATGTCGGGTGAAATGATGCAGAGCGGAAAGGCAGAATGGGATGGGAATTACAGCCGGACCTGGTAATGGGAAGCCTGGAAACAGACCAAGTTAATAAAGCCAGCGGCACTGAGCCTGAGAGCCACTGAGGCAAACTGCCCAATCCTGTCATTAAGCTGATGATACAAATGAGAAGCCAGAGAGGAGTGTGATCGTGCATGTACATGATTTTCTGACTGTGCGTGTGTGAGTGTGGGCTGCTTGATTGGTTTCTCTTCAGCGAGTGGAAGAATAGCCTTGATTCTGCTTCCTACTCTTGTCTTTAGCGTGTGCATCTCACACTTATCAAATCATAGATTCTATGTGTTTACTTTCAGTCAGAATGTGGTTGAACAGTTATTGGGACTTGGATAATAGACATTTGAACAGGTCTAAATAGTTAAGATTACACTTCAAGAAAATATAATAGAAAAAAAATTATTAAAAGAGTATTACCTATGTTTAAAGTATTTAAATATTAAGTCTGTTTGAACAAACCATTTGATTTAACATTAACTTCTTTACAAAAAAGGTTGTATTTTAATTCATAATTTGTTTGAGACTTAATTATATAAATTATATAAGAACATTTCAAGACCAGCATGAATGTTCTTATTCTCACTACGCTTGTGTGGGTTTCGGTACCCAAAAGCATACTTTAAACTCTCCTTAGTGATGAATGTGAGTATGTTTTCTTAATTTTGGGTGAGAACGTGGGTGTGATTGCTATGAATCTGAAATGATGACAGAAAAAACTGATAATTGAGAACCAACTCAGCTTCCAGATTCAGCTTCAACAGGCATTATGGGAAAACTTGATGTGATAATAGAGCTTTAGCAATGTAGCTTCACAGCAGCTCCCACTCCCACAGGGTATGTCTTACTCAAGATATAAATTCAAACTAGTTTAAAAATTTCCAGATACACAATTAACTATACACGGAGCGGTCTCTGTTCAGAAGTTGTGTTCCAATAAAAATTCCTTCCCATTAGTTCTGTCCAATCAAGAGTTAATTTATGTTAATTTATATAGTTTACTAATAACTAATAATATTAGTTTAGTTAATTTATATGTTCAATGTCACATCTGCATAGTAAGTGATGTTGATTTTTGCCACTTTCTTTTGATTTGTGCATAAATGGAACACTGTATGAGTTAAATTAAGACCCCAGTCTGTGTTAAAACGTTATGTTTTAACTTTGGGGCTCTTTTTATTCAACTTTATTTAAAGTTTATTGCTGTGAATTTGGCTGTGTATTGTGTGTCGGTTGCTTTCTTTGTCCTGAACATGAACTGTATAAATCTATATAGCCGTAGTGTCTGCCGTAGGTTTCAGAAAGCAGGTTAAGAGACGCAGACTTGGCAAAATGGCTAGGGGAATGAACATGAAGGTCAAAATTAGCAATTTTTTCTTTTTTTTCTGCCATAGAGCCAAACACTTTAACACTGTATGTCAAGGGAATTAGCTTACTTTTAACTTTGAGAAATTGTTGTTTCATTCATTCATTCATTTTCTATCCTGCTTTTTTCCCTTTTAGGGATCACAGGGGTCTGCCGGTGTCCATCTCCAGAGCACATTGGGCGAGACACTCTGGACAGGTCACCAGTCCATTGCAGATTGTAGTTGCAGTCAGTTTCTTTTATGCATTTGATGGTAAACTAAATGCTTCCATAAAAAAAGAAAACAACTATGAAATTAATGATAATTTCAAATGAATAGCTAATCAGTTTTATAAAACCATTATACAGTATAATTTTGTGTGGATAATATCACTGTATCTCTTTTTAAAAACAGTGTTCTAGTTATCGCGGTGACGGCTAGATACTGTTTTAGCACTTGAACGTGTTTCTCCTTCCTGCCCACGGATGAAATAAGGCTGTTTTTCTGACAGAAATCTACAAACTGGTATCCAGCTGTAGATGTTATGCACTGAGGATTTTGCTCGATGTGTCTACCTGACATTTAGGAGAAGCTTTCATCCAAAGTGTTTTAATGTGAAGTGCAGCAAGGAGTTTTGTGGTTCTCGGTGAGGCTCAGCAACTCTTGATGTGACCTTTAGGCTACAATCTCAGATATTTAACTAGTGCTCTATCCTTTAACTAAGCCCCTTTTGCACATAAAACTCTGTCCCATTGCTCTATTGTTCACAGCACACAACTTTCAGGCAATGCTAAACAAATGCTCCCGTTTCACATTTAGCACATTAATTGCATCTTGGTGTAGGTTGGCTCCCAGGAGGATCTGGTTGGCTGTGATCCCAAATAATTTCCTGTTGTGGGCCTAAGTCTGTCAGGCAGACTGATGGTAACTCAATTAAGTTCCTTCTACATGTTTAATTCCGTTCGCTTGCATCGACAGTTGTCAGCTGTTGGCTTGTTTCTACCACAGTCTGATCGACTTGAACATATTGCATCCACAGACTGCTCACAGAAGTTTTGGGAGTCTCGTAGATCTTATTTTCTTGATTTTTTGACAATAAAAACACCCATGTTGACTTAATTTGTTTATTTTATCGATCATCTTAAAACTAAATGGCAGGTTTTGACTTGTATTTTGCATTTTATTTCAAAGTGTTTTCAAGCATTTCTCTAGAGTTTTAAGTTTGAGTTTAAGTTTGAACAGCTTGAAGAAACTTGAATTAGGTTTCAGATATAAAATCTGCTAAATATAACTTTAAAGAAATCAGTATTGCGGGTTTTGATACTTATTAAAAACCAGTTGATTAAATGGCAACATCTTACACAAGAATTGGCCTTCTTTTTTAACTTCTACAAGAACTTTAAATTAATATTTGAGGAACAGATTGTAAGCTTAGCATACTAATAATAAAACATAATTAGGTTTTGAGTCAGCATGGTGTTATTGTTGTTATTAACTATCGTTTTTTTGTGTGAATTGAGGCAAAACCCCATTACCTTTTAGAATTGTAGATTAATCACACATTGTTTTGCTGCTCTCAAGCCATGGTTTGTCATCTGCAAGGTCAGTGTCAAGCCCTACGATGCAGCCTTTGCAAATTTTGACCAGAGAAAAGACAGATGTCACAATGTAAATGAGTGATGGCTGCAAACAGCTTTCTGTTTCCCTGCTTACGCTACAGATCGAGTGCAGTTTCTGCTGCTGCTTTTGTCTGCATCTTCTTTTGAATGCAGTTTTTCATCAGCAGCATTGTATGAATGGCAAGACCTATTTTCAATTTTCTTGAAATTATAGTTCTGTTCTGAGAAAGCTTTCATGCAAAGGCAGCAATGAATGAGTGTTGAATTATCTTTGTCCAGTTGTTTCTTGTATGTCAGTGTGGACTATTCAATATCTGTAAATTCCAGCAGCTTGGAACAAAGTGAAGACTGCAGATAGCTTCATGTTTTGTCTGTTGAAACAGCAGCTTTTTACAAGTAATTTCAGATGTTTTTCATATAATTTGGTCTCATATTGAACATCTAACAATGAGGGGGGAAAGTATTTTTTACATCCTGCTGACTTTGAAGTTTGACATCCTGCTGACTTGGAGCAAAAAAATTATCAGTCCATACAAGAGCAGATTTAGGTCAAAAGTTAGATTCAGAATAAAAGGCATTTGAAAGATGCATCTTCTATTAAAATAAGCCCGCTGTTAAATTTAAAATCCTCGTTCTAAAGCCAGCTTGTAAACCAGGGGGGCACACACTTGGTCAGATGCTTAGGGCGAATTCTGTGAATCGTAGGTAGAAGTCCTTCTGAATAGTGTTTACATGTTCTCCCTGGAATTGTCTTTGTTTAGTTTACTCTCTCAGATCAGATCATAACATGTTCAAAATTCCATACTTCACCACTCGGTGATCCTGCTGTCTCATCAAGCTGTCTATGAGATATTTGCAGGATCCTGACAGGTAAATTATTGGAGAATAGATTCAATAAAATGTTCAATGACTGAAGAATCATGGGCTGCTTTATTACTATATTTCACTGCCTTTCTGGAACGTGTTTTGATAAATTACATGTTTACTTGTTTTAATCAACTTTTAGGGTATTCTTATTCTGTTAATCTGCTAATATTAATCATAATGATATTTAGTCTTCAGTTCTGGAGAGTTCTGTGTGTTGTGGTTCTTCTTTAAAGCACATTGGTATAAATGGGCTTTGTGCACATAGTATCTCAAGAAAATGAAGTTCAAGTGATCCAGAATGTTAAAATATCCACATGGACCAACAGTGCCATCTACAGCTGACTTGCAATATCTGAAGAAACATGTGCAACTCGGCCTTCTGCCTCCTCGTTTATAATTTGTTCGCTTGTTCTATGGGTCATTGCAAATCCTAGTAAGAATACATGTATGTATTTACTGCCTTTGTAGTTTGGAGAAAATACTTTGTAAACAAGCTATTATTTTGCACTAATCTCACTTTTAATATTAACCTTATTTGTCATGTGGATTCAGATGGCCCTCCTCTCAATTGCAGTACTTGGACACTTTTTATCTGGCAAATTGGTGCACTTAGCCAAAATACAAAAATTGTCATGATAAGCTTTCATAAAGAAAGGTTTGGCTGAATAGAGGGAAATCTACCACTTGAGTTGTTCATCTATCGGGTCAAGAGCAGGGAAGCCCTTGAGTATTCAATCACAGCCTTTCTGTTGAGTGTTTTCTCTTTTATAATAAACACAATGGACAAAGCATGCAACAAAGCAATCAGTTTTCAAGAGGATCTGGACTTTGAGATTAAATTAATTAATAGCTGCTCCATAAATTAGAAAAAAGATATACAACAAAAGTTTTATGCAGGTGTGGAAAAATGCTGTAACCAAAGAATGCCCTCTGAAATATAAATGATGATTGCGTTTTTTAAAACGTATAAAATACAAATTGATCGAACAAAAGAAAAATTAATATTTGGTGTTATTACCTTTTGCTAACCCAGCATCGCTTCTCATAAGTATACTTGGACAAAGTTGGGTATTTTGAATGATTATTGTCCAATAAATGCTCAAGAAGTTAGTCAGATAGTCACACATATTAGAAGTCAATCACGAATTAAAACAGAATCGGCTGTCCAGGAAGGTGAGGAACACTCTTGCTATCAAGGTGAGGTTGAAAAAAATATCCAACATGGGAACAAGGAAGAAAAGATGTTGAAGAAAAGGCAATTTGTTCATTGAACTACAGGAAAGTAGTACAATAATGAATATCTGCAGGCATATTCTCAATGCTGATACTTAAGCATCAACTGAAGGAACATACAGCCGAAGTCATTAAGATCTATCTACAGCATTAAAAACAAGAAGTGTTGGAAGTGATGCCATGGATGCCACAAAGCCCTGCTAACAATATCCTCAAACATGACTTGAAGAAACAGAAGGATGTCAGAAAGCCTACAGAGTTCTCCAAGATGTTTGGATTGTTGAAGAATTTTTGCTGTATGGCAAGGGGAAGATCAAATATTTATTTTATTAGGATTGCTCTTTTGTTCATTCACTACATTTTGATCATTGATGGAAAAAATTAATTACAATTTTTGTAAGGTTATTTATTCCTAACATTTGAAAGAAAGTACGGAAGCAGGATGAGTATTTGAGGGTGTGTGAATGCTTACAAATATGTATTTGTTTATTTATTGATAAGTGACTGTTCTTTTAAGATCATTATTTAAACATGAAAAGGAGTCTCTGAACGCCTAAAAATATGCTGTTAAGAGATTGAATGGCAAAGCTGAAGCTTATCCGTCAGTGATTCTCTACGTGAGGCAGATGTTCGTCACAAGGCATGGAAGAGCTGGGTGTCACAGGAGGGGGTCTGGGGGGTTGAGAGTGAACTCTTTAAAGCTCTTTTCACATAAGCTTTTTTTTCCCTCATATAATTCCTTTCTCAAGGACAGATAGAGACACCTGTCGCCTGTGAACTCAGCGTGAGAGGCTAAGATTTTCTGAACGAGTGGCTCACGTCTAGCTGAAAGAAGCTTCTACACATTCAATCTAAAACACACGTTCATGCACTCACAGTTAGAAAAGTCAATGGATTTTTGCTATGTCCTTGTTTACTCCCGTTTTTTAAGCTCTTTTGTTTGATGGAGCTTCTTTCCTTGTATACATTTATCCTGTTTCCTCAGAATGGTTTTCTCCTGCAGTCTACATGTCGGAACCTAAAACCTTGGTATCATCCAGGAATACTATCACGTCCATCTTGACATCAAACCCAGCTTCCTATCCCTCTTTCTAGGACATTCGGGAAGAAAGTTGCAAATTAGATGTGACACTTGTTGTTTGCCTGGACAGGTTTTTGTTATATTGTTTGTCCTAAAATCAAGGGGTCCTTTAAACATGGTGCATTCTTGGTTTGGGTCGTGTGACCACACAATCTATAAATATTGTTTCACGAGAGTACACTCACAGAAATCCGCCATGAGTACACAACCAGACTTGGCGGAGATTATGCGTACCATGCGAGCTGACCGAGTAAGGGCTCCGTGTTCTAGGGGGCGTGGTTGTCTTATATAACTCACCCCACCCCAGATTAGTTCTGTGTATTTTTTTCCCAAATAATTAAGTTTTACAGAAGTAAAACGCTTTATTTGAAATGTTCCTTAAATCTTCACTTAAGACAAACAGCGTCCAAACCAGGAAGTCATTGAGGGAAGCGGCTCTCGGGTGGTGTGAACAAACATGTTGGAGTTATTTAAGGGCTGGTGCAGTACTAGAGGATGGATGCGATTGGATGTTGGATTCATCTGAATTGAATGATTGGGTGCATGTGAGATCAAACAATTGGCTGGTTATACTTTATAAATTGACTTTTATTGTTATTGTCTAGTTACCTGGAAGACACCTTTTCATAAACTCAATTGATGAAAATCTCAACCCAAACCAAATAGAACGTAAAAACACCTTCCCCACTGTCAAACATAGTGGTAGAAAGGTAATGCTTTAAGGGTTTCTTCTTCCAACTGGACAGAAAAACTGCTCCACATTGAAGTGATGGTGGACCACTTTCATTCCATCAAATCCTGGATGAGAAAATGAGTTGTGGATGAATGGTCCAGCATGATAATGTCATAAAATCCGATCCAAATTTTGATTTGCACAGATCCTCAGATGGCTTCTCAGCAGGTTGCTCTTCGTCAGGTTCTAGGTAAGGTCTATGCAATGACCCTCCCTGCCAGAACTTCATTTTTAGGGTGAAACAGATGCATTCCGTAGCACACGGGGAAACATGAAAGAAGAAGATGATGACTATAAGAAATCATAGAACAGATAGAATAAATCATGGATGTCAAGTGGTTTATACTGTTGGTGGCTGATCACAGGGAGTTGTTTGAACAAAAATGTGGAGAAAAGAGCTGAGTGGCTTTTTCATTATCTACTCACGTCATCAAAAGAGCCAGCTTTCATTGGTCTTTCTCCTTGTGAAAGACGGATCCGATATGGCATTGCAAATTTCTTTTTTTGTTGGCACAAATGTGTGAGATGTGATAGGTCCCACTGGTGTTCATGGTCCATGCATGTCTCATGGAACCTCGGACCGAAATTCGGATTGGTGTAATTGGTATCTAAGAAGTGGCTTAGGAAAAAGCACATTGAGGTCCTGAAGTTGTCTGTCACAAATACATAATCACACAGAAAATATGTGGCGGGAGGTTTAAGTTGCCACACATTACCCTTCAGTAACTGAGAAGAAACATATGAATTCCCCATGTACTGTACATTATTAAATTACACTATTATTAAGGCCTCTCTTTATTTTTCACTTTCAGACAAAGAGTATGGAAAATGGCAAGGTTTTTGTTCCATCTGTCTGGACTTTGCTTTTAAACATGCACAGACGCATACTGCAGAGATTTCAATCTTCCAGTCCCTCTTATCTGTGCTTCAAATATCACCTGATTTACCATGCATTCCATCTCCTGCTTTACTGCTCAAGCCAAAAACCTGGTGCTTAGATGTTTTTTCACGCTTTATTTCCTTTAAACATGTCACACATAATCGCGGAAAAGATTTCAAGCCATCAATCAGACATGCTCTTTATCAGAATAGTTGTGGCTTCTGTCACAAATGCACTCATCTCTGCATTACACAAAGCTCATTGGTCCGTTTAGAAAGATGCTTTTGTTTGATGTTTTGGGCTATTTCGATCCACGCTTCACTTGGGTGGTGTTGGTGGAAAACTGTCAATATTTACCAAGGTTATAACAATTTGTTTTATCTACAGTCAAACAAAAAGTTGTAAGTGCTTTCGAAGGGTTCAAATGATTGTGTGCGGCTTGATGTCTTCTTTTCAGCCTGTCTATACACTGTATTGTCGCAACGTTTCAATAGAGAGCAGACAACACCTTCCACTGATGACAAGTTTTGAAAAGCTGTTTGAAAGTCACATTTTCAAAACAAATAACGCAGTCTGAGGTTTTTCTTTATTTTTTACATTTTTAGACCAGGCTAAGGTCATATCTTGATAACAAACTAAGCAGGGAAAAGCTGTGTGGAAATGTGAAGGTATGAGTGCCTAGAGTAAGAACTGTTCTTAAGTGGGAAATCAGTCAAATTCTTTTTACTTTTGCTTTCCAAATTTCATTAACAAAAACATTCAAATTGGACTCATTACATATATAGCTTTTTATAAGTCAAAAGCTTTTACACTGCACTTTTATGTAGATAATATAGATTAGTCCTATATGTGCATGTTTTGTGGAAAGAATACGTTTTTTTCCGCATAGTTAAACAGTATTTAAACTATATTTAAGGGTTTAATAATGATAGCTTGATAATAATAATGATAATTTTAACAATCATTCAGTAGGGATGAGCCAAACACCTGAGGTATATTTACTCATTTCTATTTTCCACTCTTGCAGAAAGTCATTATCGCTGTAATCAGGACCGCTGCTTGCCCTAAGCTGAATTGTACTATAGTGCCCCATAAATGCACCCCAAAAAAAAAATATGTTAGAATACCGAATATTAAATTACTTTTCCCTCCCAAAAAAGCCAAGTTCAGGATCAAATAACTCATTATTATTTGTATTCTGACAGTCAGTATTTATTTGAATAATAACACATGCATTCAAAACCGGAAAATTAGCCCATAACACAATTACCAAAAAAAAAAAATTGCATTGTACTCCAAGAGAGCGTTGATGACTGATTGCTGTTTCCCACTGTCTCCTTCCCACAGAGAGCAGTTGGGCCTGGACCGCCTGATCACCTCGCCATTCCACTTGGGTTCCACAAGGAAGAAGAGGTCGTACTGCGATCACCATCACCAACCTTCTCCGCCACTGAAAACTCAGAGCATGTTCACCACCGATCCCCACTATTTCACAGAGATCGATTGTAAATAAAGCCACCCTCTGGTTGCACTAAAATCGGATCTTTCAGATTTTTTCTTTTTAGTTTTTATTGTTTGTCAGTCCTTGTGCCACTAAGCAATTGTTTAGCACTTTGTGACACTTACAGTAATGAAAAAGCTCTTTCCACATAAAGTTCTCAAGGCTTACCAAGTCAAAGATGGTTCTGATTATTCATTAAAAAAAGCTTGTGTTTTACATAAGCTCCACGGAATAGCCTGTGGTCATCTACATCTTGTACTTGCAAAGTCACTGCTTTAGATTCAGACGTCGCTGATGATTTTTAATATTTAGGCAGCACTTTTCCTGCAAGAGGATAAGATCAAAACAAGATGAGACAGACTCTTCCTCAACTAATCACCTCGCACCATCAGACTCTTGAGTGGGTGGCTGCTGAGGACATCTCTGATATCTGAGCAGGACTGCTTGAGGGCCACAGGGGTGGAGGGAAACCTGAGTGAGGGTACTCATCCAGTGCCATTTCATTCTGGGAATGTGCATCATGTGGAGGAGGAGAGGAAAATGAAAGCCCCTCCAGGAGTTTCTGTAGCTCATTTCTGATTCATGTAAAGGATTGCAGCTGCATGGATGATAGAAGATGCTTTTGAAGGAAGAAATGGAGCAAACCAGATGAAGTCGTGGTCATGCTGGACACATTACAATATCAAAACTGTTCCCAAATAAGGAAATAAAATGACAGAGTTGCTGGTTTTTTGCTAAGATTCAATGTGTGGCTTTTTCTTGTGAAAAATGCAAAAGAACATTTTTGAGGATGATGTTAGGGGTGTAATGGAACTGAGATCAGAATTCAGAAATCTGTCATTTTTTACCTTCTCCCTCTTTTGTTCTCTTTCATTGTGGTATCTTTTAACGGGCTGTTCTCATCTATCACAACAGTTAATGGTTTGCATGTTTGCGTGGCACCTTTCGGAATGCTTTTCGTGTTTTGATGGTATTGTATAACAACTGGTGTCTGATGATTTCATGGATCGCTCTATATTTACTTAAGGCTTTCAGGTTAACTGCAGTTCCTTTCTGTTGAAACTTGCACACTTTCACAATTAAATGTTTGTTCACAGAAAAAAAAATGTTTTAATGTATTAATGTTTCAAAGCTTTAAATCTCAACCTTTAACAACTATAACTTTTGGCTCCTACAGTTTTCCGATGGGATTATGGTTTAGTAACTGGCATCTCCAGGACCTCAATGTGCTTCTTCCTGAGCCACTCATTTGTTACCTTAGCTGTGTGTTTTGTGAAACTGTCATGCTGGACAACCAATCCAAAATGGGTTGGATGGGGGTTTTTTTTCCCGAGTTTATTTGAGACATTAAATGCCCTACATACATGCTTCTAGCGAATTTAGGCTAATTTGCGTTTCTGGTCTCTGGTTAGGCTTTTGCAATTAACTCCAACATCGAAGTACAATATAGAACAAAATGAAAAAATAAGTTACATGTTAAGTATATTATTTAAAAGAGTTTGCACTGGGACCCTGTTCCAAAATCCATTTGATGTGGTGCAGTTGCTCTATCTGTTTGGAAGAAGACATCTCCAAAGAATTACATTTTCACCACAATGTTTCACGGTGGGGATGGTGTTTTTAAAGTACATGACATGTTTGGTCTGGTGTTTTAAATGATTGATTTTATGTTGACATATTTTGTAAATCCGAAAAAATATGCAGAACATTTAAAAATATATATGTAATCCCTGTTTCACATTTACTGAGTACTTGTTGGATATTGCTGCAGTCGTGCATTTAACTGGGCAGCAAAGTGACCGAATGCTCTCTCCTTTTCTGGGTTTCCTGTGGGCGACTGTTAATTTCTTTTATGTAGAAAATGTCAATAAGGCTATTATAACTATAAAGTGAATTCATGAGCTGCTTTGACATTTTTTTTAAATGTTGAGTAAGTTAAGCGTCCGTTAGTTCCTTTTTCAACTTGAAGCTCTTCACATTCTTTCAACATAGCTAGACTACCATCTAGTGGCAGAAAAAAGGGAATTTTTGCAAACATTTTCTTTCCAAGAGGCGCTGTCTCAAATACACAACGCTCCAGACAATTATAACAGGGTGCTCCAGTCATCATTTTGGATTTCAGAAGAGTGCTGAGGTGACCTCAGTAGGGGACTCTACTGACCCTCAAATTACCATGTAGCGAATTAAGGCACTTTGAGGAATACTAAGCACTAGCTACCGGTTGGAAAAGTCGAGGCCTTTATGTGTCAAAGAATAATTATGGCAGTGAAGATTTAATCAACATTCACATTTGTAAAAGTTGTGACACATGCAACACTGCCTTCGTCACAAGCAGAATTCCTTTATATCTTTAAATATATAGTTATTTTATATATGTATGAATGTTTTAAATAGAGATGTGTCTGATATGTTCTGTATACATTTAAGTCTAAAATGGGTGCATGATTTTGAAATAAATAACTTGATAACTTGTGATGATTGACACAGTTTTGTGATTATTGTTTGTTTGTTTATTTGTCACTCTAACTGTCTTTCAATTTATTTGTTTGTTTGTTTATTCCTTCAACAGTAATTTTATTACCGAGATAATTATTGTATACGCGTATACCCCGTTTTAATGTCATAGTTGTTTATTATGTCTTATAAGACTGCATAACTATATTTTATTATATTTGTTAATTTAACTTACTAATGTACTTCAAACATTATATTGAGGGGAGTGGATGTACACTACAGTATACATTTTCAGATATCCATAGCTATGTTCAGTTTCTGCAGTATGATGTGCCATGTCTACCTGAAGGGGGCGCCATGTCTACTGGTTCCTCCAAAGGTTACAGCAATTTATTTTCCTGTTTTCCTCAAGATTATAAACATAGTTTAAATTTTCATTTATTCAGTCATTCGTTGTTAGCCCATTCATTCAATCAGGGTAACACGGGTCACAGCACACATTCGGGAAAAGGCAGGGTACACTATATGGACAGGTTGCTGTGCAGAGCCACATTCACTCCTAAGGGGAATATAGAGTGAGGAAAACTATGCACCCAGATGAAACCGATGCAAGTACTTAGGGGGACACCCAAACTCCTCTCAGGAAGGCAACCATCTGGACTTTTCTTTTTTGCGCTGATTTTTCATTGTCTTTGTGAGAAGTTTCACAAGCGCAACAGCCAATCACGTTCCTCTGTGACTGAGGATTAACAAGGCCAACAGCGCTTAAACTAAAAAAAGCTCAAAGTATATTATATTTATTAATAAAGGGTATTTTAACAATATATTTCCACATAAATACAAATAAACGGCATGTTAGGAGAAAAGTTCTTGTGCCACGTTGATGTTGATAAACACTAATGAAGTCATCAGCTTATAGCTTTAGCGCACTTTTGCCTATGGACGATTGGCTGTTGGCTCCTGTCACTCATCAGTCACAGAGGAACGTGATTGGCTGTTGTACGCGTGAAACGTCTCTCATAGACGACATAAAAGTAGTGCAAAATCTTGTATTTGGAGATTGAATCCATATATGCATAAACAACCATTTATATTCGTGAATTGAACAGTTTTGTAGTTGTGTGCAATCCTTTTCTGAACTGAATTCAGATTTTGCGCACAAACACTTTACTTTTGTTTACAATACACTAACTTTACAATCGAAACCATTTATGCACTGAACACCCTCCATACACATGTTGCTATGTAATGCGGTGGCTCGCGTAAGGGGGGCGCTGATGAGCGTTTCTTTCGCGTCTCCAGCTGTTGCTTCTGCCGTGACTCGCAGCTGTATATCTTCACTTCTCTCCACGCTCAGCGAAGATGCTGACGGGTCATGTCAAGAGAAGAGGCGAGCGGGACCTAAATACCCCTGAACTTTACTCCTGCTGGACATTATAACTCACTCAAACTCTAGAACTTCGTTCGAAGAGGGAAGACGTTCCTCGAGAGTGTTCAACTTCTCAATAAGCAGCTTGTTTCTTCATAGTTTTCCCAGCATATGTAAGTATTTCATCCTTTCATTCAGAAATAAACGGGTTTTTTTTCATTAGCTAAGTCTCTCTTTTGGTTGTTTGTGTTTTTAAAACTTCAACGTGGTTTCTTTTAGTGTCGTGTACATCGTAAAATGTTTCCAGCGAGAAGACGCTTAACTTTTCTCTCTGTGGTTTGGATCCTGGCTGTGTCATGTGAAGCGAGAGGTGGGTAATGAATCAGCCTCTTATTCATAAGAACATAGGTGAGCTATAGAGAGCTTTTCAGTGCAAAAGTTAGAACTTTTAGTCAACGTACTGCTTCTATGCACTTCAGTGCTTGAAATTACTTTTTTACGGATCCATCAAATTTCAGTTCAAACCATGTTGGTGCAGTGGGTTTCCTGTCTGTTTAAGCAGCAGGATGCATAAGTTGTTATATTCATCATTGGAGTGCTCGTAAAACATTTAGGCGCACAAGTTGTGCATTGAAGTTTCTCTTTGTTTATTATGAAATGTGAGGCAGCCTTTTGTAATCTTTTCCTCTATGCTTATCACTACGGGTGTTAATATCGCAGTAGAAAAACGTCACAAATTGTTTTGTAGAGCTACTGTACACTATGCAGATAAGCTTGGAAAAAACAGTTGTAAACAAATGAAATGGTGTGCAACTATGTACAAAAAATCCCAGCAAACATTTAGACATACAAAGCTCATCGTTTCGCAATGTTGAGTCAGGGTCCTAAAACAGTGCAGAATGGGAATACAGATGTCTTTTATGGGCGCTGACTTTATTGGATCTTTCTGAACATATATGTATGAACCACTTTATAAATGAAACCAATGGGCCTTCAATAATTTCCAGCGTCACTTTACATGAATAAAAGGAATATGTTTTGTTGTTATATTGATTAAATGAAATTTGAAAACGCATCTTATACGGAACTCACTCGGACTCCCATTTGTTTTTGACAAATCTTGCTTATTTGAATTAGCTTCTAAATGTTCATCAATGTCTCTATATAAGAGTTTGTTTGTTTAAAAGGCAGTTTAAAATACTAATTAATTCGTAAATGTGTGTATTTGGTGTATTTTTGCACATAGAGGAGACTAAATTGTTTTGATTTACGACAATTCACCTAAACTGTAAATTTTAAACTGTAAATCACGTTTTGACTGATGTGGACTCTGACCAAAGCTAGGCAAGTAATTTCATTGTCATCATGCCAATGTTTGCTGGAAATCTCTTGCGTTCTAGTGTTCTGGTGGAGGAATGGGCAGAACAAGGGATAGGCCATATGCAAGTGTTTCTGAAACGAACCAGAAATTACCATTTGAACATAAAAACTTTGGGGGATTTGGGAGGGGACTAAACGTTGCAGAAACTGAGCAGACGGCCCTAATACACATCAAACTAGACCACTGATGTTCTTAGCTTTATGGTCCTTGAACAGTTTCAAGATGAAGATGGTAGGTAGCAAATTTTTTTGTCTTCAGTTTCTTTTTAAATGTTTTGTTAATATCGAAAAACACATATAGTATAATAACCATAATATCAACATTTATCATATTGTAAACAGTATCATATTTATCGTTTTGTAAACAGAATGTATCGTTACACTTCTTATCACGGATTTCAAATCCTAATGTACACACATAAACACAATCACTCAACTGATTACTCCTGTCCAAGTCTGTAAACAAGAGGCAGGTTGATTTAAAAATATGTCAAATACATAAATATTGTTTGTAAAGAAAACCCAGGATGAAAAATAAAATACATTAATGGGAGCTGTTGGAAAACATTTTTGTTGATTGTCTATTGTATAGTCTTTAGACTCTCAAAGGGATGGACCTCTGGTCAGTCTTGTGCTGATAATACAAACAAAAATATTGCTTGAGGGAAAATGGGTCGATTGCTGTCTTTCAGCATGTTTTAAGTTAAACCTGGATTTATTGTATAGGAATGAAAACATTTGGAGTGTGCTACTACACCAGCTTAAAATTGACCTTTGCAGCCCAATTTGTTTGTTGGCTGCTTTAAGCCTGTCAGGGCATGGACTGGCTCTGAGCTGTGTTGACCGACACAGCAGACTAACCACCGACACACTGAGACTGTCTTTTGATCTAAAACATCTCAATCTGCTCTGGGGTGTCTCAGTCAAAACAAGAGGTCCTCTCAGTTGAACTGGAGTAAAATTTTGGAGCATAATTCAAGTGTTTACTACCAAGTTGAAAAGAAATTCAAAGACCCAGTAATAGTTCTTGCTGTGCTGCAGATTGCAATGATTCAGAAAGGTGTCATCGCCCCACTGTGAGCCCAAACAGCATTTTAGTGCCATTCAAAGATAATCATTAATGAAGTGAAGATCTAATTAGTGCTTGGGTGCCAGACCTGTTAGATTCTCCATTAAAGACGGTTCATGCCAAATATATTAGCGCTTTAGTGATTTTTAAACTTTGTGTCGATTAAAAAAGGTTTGTTTATTGTGGATCCAATAGCCAGTAAATATTTTTACTGAAAAACTTTCAGCATCAGACAGTTTTTTTTTACTTTTTTGTTTATTTCTTTAATTTGAAATTTGAAATGAAAAAAAAGTAAAACAAAGTCTGATCCATCTTGACACTCAAAAAACAAATCACTCCTATCCATATTGTAATGCTTTGTGATGTGGAAATGGAAAACATCCACTGCAAAATCTGTTTGGCCTGTTATTATATGGCATGGGTGTTAAAAAACCTAGTGCTTCATACTTTGCTCATACATTTTAGTCACAGAACATAAATCTTTTTCACAGTTCTTTGTTTTTGACCGTAGCCTTTATTGAGAGGAAAGATGGAAAGAAAGTGGGCTGGGTTGGGCACAAACTGCAAATTTGTATGCTAAAAAGTATGCCAGAACAATAGGTGTCACTACAGTTCTAATCAAATAGTTATTTAATCAGAAGATTACACATTATTTTTAAATTTAGTTGGAGTTTTTGGAAATAATTGTCTGATTTATTTTTTTGGCATTTCTTCACTTGAGCACTTTTTAAAAAGTTTGAAAAATATATTACAAAGTTTAAAAATATTCTTAAAAGAGCCTTTGTTTGCTGTACTTAAACAGTTCAAAAACTACAAACAGAAACCTGTGCAGGTCCCAACATCACTTTCAAACTCATACCAACTTATAAAATAGCTGAATGCTTAAAGAGACAGTAACTTAAATCTGTTACTAAAATAGAAAATTCAAAGCTGCGTATGAAAATTAGTTTCTTAACATGAAGAGCTCCCTCCATAAGGAAGAGTCAACTCCATATCTCTTTCAGCTGTTATGCTGAGTCAGAGGTGAGGAAAAGTGGTGACTGAGGCATGCCAAGAGGTCAATATTAGTGTGTGGAGGTTGGGGTTAGGGTTAATGCTTTTCACTTCCGGTATTGTCCATTTACTCTGACCTGCAGCCATCTCTATATTGCTGTGCTAAGTGAGTCACGCTGGTCAATGTTAGGCAAGGACATGAGTAACCAATGTTGTTAAGATTAACCTTTTAAACACCCCAGTAAGGTATTTTTTGTGACCCTTTTAACACCCCAGTAAGGTATTTATGTCTTATTCATGGCAAAGTAAATCTGAGAGTTAACTCTGGTGTTTACTCAGTTAAAGGTGATAAATGTTATTGCACCTGTAAGAATGGAAGGTTTACCCACAAGCCGGACACTGACCTCCTCTGAGCAAACAGACTATTGTTTTCTCTGTTTATTGGTCCAGTGACCTGATGCTTTCACAGTGTGCCTGTCAGGGAGCAGTCCCAATCAATGCTGTCTTTAGTTTGCTCTTTTCACATCAGTTACCCTGGGAACACTGGATGCCAAAATGGTTGTTTGTTAAAAGATGCATCATGGTTCTCTTGAGTGTTGGCATTGGGAAAAAATCGGAAAATGCCATTTTTTGGGTTGATGCTACTTGAAGTAAAAAAGAAATTGGCATCATCAATAGCGGAGAACCAAAAATGACATATACATACATACATACACATACATGTAGAAATGTGGTTTAAAAAAAATCCAAAAATAATATTTATAAATAAATAAAGGCTTAAATAAAATAATACATGTATATAAGGGAACATTTCAACACATTTGTATTTATTTATTTTTCTTTTTTTCTGTATTTCTGTGACAATTTGCTAATTATGCGGGCAGTCCTTACATCAGTCTAAGCCAGGATTAGTTAAACCACTCTTTGATGTTGCTGCTTCTTCCTGGCGGCTTCCTGTATCTCATTTTTATTTATCAGTAAATGTATTTACTGTACTTATATTTTCACTTCACAAGAGAAATGCACATTTCCTACCTGCTGTGAACAAAAGTCTGTGTGAAGTAAAACTTAGGTTAGCAACCTTCCAGCTATCCTTACTCACACAAACACACCAGCCAGCCGGACAAAGTGTGAACAACGTGGTTTGAGAATGACTCCTGCTTCTCAAGTGTGGTCAGATATTTCCTGTTTCTCACTAACCTTCCCACTGATGGAGTGAAACTGGCTGCTTTCTCCCAAGAAACGCTTTAGGTTCCCATGGCACCTAGCCTGGCCATTGTAAACAGTTCAGCTGTTTTGCTTTCTTTTTTTCAGACAGATAATAAACATGCATAATCTTTAAGACAGACTGAAAGCGTATCCTGCTATGGACCCTATGATTTAAACGCTCATAGACTTCAGAAATGCAGTCGTGGCAGGTACCAGCTGTTAAAAGCCACATGTTTTGAAGGCATGGTTTGCTGTCTTGAAAGAGGTCAAGTATGGTGAAACTTGGTATAAATGTGTGTGCGAGGGTGTCTGCAGTGTGCAGATCTTTCAAAAAATGTAGGTGATAGATTTAAAAGTTTATTGTCCAGTCAGCTGTGGTATACAATATTACAATACAGTTATACAACAATGACAGCTTTATGAAGTTCCCTTCTTTTCAGACACTCGAGTTAAGCCCTGTCCACACAAACACAGTTATTTTCAATTCAGAGATTCTGTAATCCAATTTTGCCATATATCCACATGTAAATGCAGCACTGTTTTTCATAGGATCAAATAGCCACTGATTGGATTGGCATGTATTTTATTGGGCTTCACTTGCATTTTTTTGTGTTAATGTGAGTTTTTTTTTTAAACTGGATGTGGTTAAGTAAGAAAAGAACTATATGCCTGGGGTTTCAAGTTCTGTGAATGCTAGTGCGTTTTCAACGTGGCAGTGAGCAAAATTTAAAAATTTTAGAGTTAGAGTTTTGTTTTCCAGAGAAGTGTCCAAAGACCTGCATTTTCAAAGTTTGCTCACTTCTTGCGGGAATACTTTAGTTCTCTTTACATTTCTATAATACATTAAAAGTCAACAATTAAAAGTAGCACTTTTGAAGGATGGGTACATATTTATTTGCGCATATTACATTACATAGTTCACACATGATTTGAAGAATAAAAGGCATTTTTCTGACCCCTACTTAAGTGTGTTGGACAAAATCCATTACAATTGAGAGAAATTAACATAAACTGGAGCACAAAATGGATGGAAATTGATAAACAGTAGTGTGTCTATGGGAACTATACAGGGATATAAGTGGTATTTCACATTCTTAAGAAATATCATAATTTTACTTCGTAAAAGCAGGGGGTGAGTACATGATGACAGAGCATCACTGTTTTGGGTGACCTGCACGTTTTTGTAATTACATTCATAGTCTTTTTTTCTTTTCTCTGATATTTCAATCAGTTCCAGACTCTGGGGTTGTAAGCAGGAGATGTTTGGCTCTCATGCCCAATTGACCTCCATGATCCACCTTTTAAAGTAGAGCTGGCTTTGATAAGAGGAAGAAAACAGGCTTGGGCTGTGCTTCTCAGCAGGTGTCAGGATCTCTGGCATTATTAGACAGATAATGTGGCTCTGCATGCAAGCGCTGCTTATCAAACAGATGATAATGGGGAAACTCAGCTGGAGTCATGCTGAGACTGTGATCTGCCTCTTCAGGGCGACAGTAATGCAGACGTCTGGCTTGTCAAGCTTTGGCCAGGTTTGAAAGAATTCAAAACTGAATAAAATGCATGGAAAGACTACTTCTTAGGTGTGTGCTAAGTTATAATGCAGATGTAAAGTCTTAATGAATGACAATTAACAAAGCTTAATTATATGATCGACTAACAGTACAATCTGTAACCGCTGTCAAGCTACAAAAAGAACACTTAAAGTTAACCATAGATTAGATAATTTTTATAGTAAATGAAATGTATCCAGAATAACTTTTAAAACAATTAGAAACAGGAAGTAACTGTATTTCCTCATTATGAAGTATGAATTTATTTAAATAATGTTGTAGTAATAAATAAATGCAAGCATTTATCCTACAAAAATAATTAAATTTGATTTTGTTGGGCTGTTGAGCCAACCATAATATTAATATACCATAATATATTACGATCATGTGGTGTTTTTCCCCCTAAAAAGAGCATGGGAAGAAAAAAGATATGTGCACAAATCTTCAGATATCATTTCAGCAGGGTGCTCTTCGTTTAAGTCAAGGAAGTAGTGATGCAATGATGCTCCCTGCCTGAAGATGGCATTATAACTGCTGCACTCCATGCCACACAGGGAAACGGGAAAAAAGAAGACGATGACTAGAAAAAATCTAAGAAAAAAAATCATGGATGTTGAGCGGTTTTTACTGTTGGTGGCTTCTTACCAACACGTCCTACTCACGTCATCAAAAGAGCCAGCTTTCATTGGTTATTCTCAATTCTGCAGTGAGAAACTCTTTTTTTATTGGCACCACTTCGGTCAGATGTCTGAGCTCCAGTTGGTGCCCATGGTTTTCAATCAAAGTGCATCGTGGCACAAATCTTTGCTGCAAAATTTAGATTAGTGTGTAGAGGCCTTTAATTGACAACACTGACAGAGAGAGGGAAGGGTAGTGGGTTATATTTGATTCTGGATGGTGGTTAATGCCACTTTTTTTAGAATTTTCCCCAATTACGAAGCAGGTAATCTTGCATGGTAAATGTAGCTCACCCCTCTTACTGAATTGTAGGGGAAACACTGAATAAAACTGATTTGATATGTAGAGTAAAACAGAAACCATCATGCACTCTATACATATTCTAGTTAGGATTACACATTTTACCCAATAGCTATTAGACTTAGAAAAATAGCTTATTCTGTGTCCAATTATGTATCTGGAAATGCTAATATCAGTGCTGCTTTTATCTGCCTGTCTGTGGGTCTGTCTATCTGAAAAAGTTGTGAGCAGCTAAAGCTCAATCTGGCTGTGTTGATGGAGAGAGTTGCATGCTAGGATTTAGTTGGAAATGTCAGTTTGTGGTTCTTTTGATAGGATCATTATATTACACGTGTCTGCTTGCATATGTGCATACACATGTTTATGATTTATCAAGGTTTGAAAGATAATTGTGATGGGGATGGAAGTGATTTCACTATTAACACAGGAAGAGCGGTCTGTTTGAAAGGGTCATGAATGGCATTTTTATTAAAGTGTCATTTTTCGATGCAATGGGCTGTTTTCTTGTCAAGATTTCTGGTTGCCCACGGAAGGATTCAGATGCAGATTTGGCTTTAAACTCTTTCTGTTTTGTGATTTGCAGAGAGTTTGCATGTTATAATCTAAAGATCAGAAAGATCTTCTAAAGATAGCTTAGTTTCTGAAAACGTGATAAAGGACCAACGAGCTAAAATTAGGATGTAAACGCTTGAAGTCTCTGTAGATTTCTCATTTATTTACTCAAGGTCTTAAAAGTCATTAAAAAGCAACCTATTCCATATATTTGTGAGGTTGAGAGACGATAGTATTAATGCAAAGAGCAGTCATCTCTTTGTTTCAATAAACAATAAAGCATTATTCTTTCTCTATTTATATGCAAGCATGCAAATTGGTAAAATGAGTTGACATATATTTAAAGGGGTTATAATAACATAAAAAAGTTACATAATTACGTTTATTGTTTTGATAGTGTCAGGTTTCAGTTTTTCATTCTGAGTTTCATTATGACGATGGACACTTGCCCTTTTTGAAAATGCTTGTAGTATAAATGTTCAAATATATAATCTTTAAGTAAGTGATATATAAAGTGGTAAAAGATGGAGACGTTAGAAAAAACGTTCAGTACCCTAGGCATCAAATTGTTTGGACAATTTCTGTATTTTTATCCATTGACTTAAAATCACATCCACATGTGGTTGTGTTACCGCATTTATTGCAAATTAAATTACAAATTAACAAACGCATTTCAACTGAAAACAGTGCTGTTGGTCGGACACAATGTTCAAAACATTCTGCAGACAGTCCATAAACACACGCACACTCCCTACTGCATAAATATCAGGACATCTTGAACTGAACTCTGGCAGAAACCGATCCATCATTTGACCTCATATATTTTAATCACTGATGAAATCCAGAACCATTAGCCAATAACTCTTCTCTGAAGTTTGAGGGCTGTGCTTTGTAGTTTGGGATCAATGTTAACCGTGTGCTCACATCATGAACACCATCAGTTCTGAGGGTGAAAAGGCAGTTTACGTAAACAAAGTAACTAATGAGCTGCATTTGTTGGCGCTGTGTAGCATAGATGCAGCTCTTTGAGTGTTGGTATTTATGGAGGAGGTTTTAAAACACAAAGGCAGCGCGCCAAGCCTTTGAACAGCTTTTTATAATCAAAGCCTAGCTAAATGTTTCAATGCTTGAATTGTTCGGGGGGCTGAGTTCTGTTTCAACCTTGGTTTATCTCTGTACCTGTGAAACACAGGGCTGCAGTGTTTGCACAGGTGAGAGAGGGCAACCACTCTGAAAGAGAGATTGAGCACTGTCGTCCTACTTTTGTTCTCCTCATTCCAGGGGACCGAGCTTGTCAGAGCACCGTCCTCCTACAAGACCAGGCCGATACTATCCTCATGTACAATTTGCTCTCTTTGGGTGCTTCACTGTCTCCAGATAGGAGGTATTTTGGAGTTGCTTTATCCCTGTTTGAAAGCAGGATTAGTATGTGTATCTCAGGATTACAGGTGTCCAAAAGAAGCAGGATCAGCCTTTTATTATTGGTATGAGAAATGAACTTCACTGTTGCAACGCGAGTCCTACATCACAAGCATTACCTTTGCAGAATTGCATTTCACTCGATGCAAAGTATCCATTTCCTATGGGATCATTGTGATAGGCCAAAGTTCTAGCTTTGTCGTAATACAAACATCAGTTTTATTTCAGCATCCTGTATGTATTTTGTTGACAAATTTACTTTGAGTTGCATTCTCCAATGATCTGAAGGCATACATTTGTGAATGGAGGTTGTTTTTTTTCTCTGGAGTTGGGCTTTGTCTCTCATTTGTTTACAAACAGCAAGCGTAATGGTGTTTAAAGAGAGGACTATGTTGGTTGTTTACTCCGCCATCGTGGCTTACAGCATGTACATGCGAATGTTTCTTATTTGAACACATTATTTGCCTGTATTTTTGCAAACTTAAGTGTTAAATACTCGTGTTAAAAACCTCAAGAATTGACTGCCACCTGCTGGTTTGGTAGAGTCTTTACAGAGGTTAAGGGTTTTGCTTGTAGATGTTTAGATCTCTGCCCCAACAGGATATAAACTGTAGTTTATGCACTTGGTGAAGTAGTTCTTTGGCCTCTATCTCGTTCAGTTCATTCTAATAATTTCGGCTCTGGTTCGGGTTAAATTCTCTCTGGCTGTACTGTTACTTGAGAAAAGTTTACAATAATAAGCTCCGTCCACATCAAGCTTTGAAATATGACATACAGCGGAATTATTCAAAAAAGTACTATTTTGTTTAATATATTGATACGGTTAAAAATAAAATCAAATAGTTAGAAACGATAAATGTAGGTTTTCCTCAAAGACCTGAAAACATATTGTCTTTTAAATTCTTCAAAATGGATTTGTGGTGTTTTAGAAAAAGGTGTCACTTGTTTTTGAACAGACTCTAGCAACTAATGTTGTAAACGTTAAAGCTTTGTTTTCTTTTGTTGTCAAGTCAGAGTCATACAGCTCTAGCATCTGTTAGAGTAAAAAGAAGATAAAAGGCAATGATGAAGTTTAGGTGTAATGCAGGGTCGGATGTGATTAATAACACCGGCTCTGTGATTGTGGTGTGTGCAGTCTTGTCTTTTCATGAGCAGCTGTGCCTCTTCTGACACGCGATTCAGTTGATTTCACTGCTACAGCAGTAGCTCAATCTCCAAGGCAGAGCTCCAGGAGTAAACACTCACCAGAGAGAAATGACACAGAAAAGGAGAGCCAAAGTTGGATTAGAGGCCTTGCGTGTGATGGCTGTCGGCTGGGATTTTTGACACAAAGGCCAAGCTTAATAAGCAGGTGCTCATTACTGTGCTGGAGACCAGGTTACTCAACATTACCCCTGAAACCCTGCCGAGTTGCGGGTATATTTATGAGGGCGGGTTTGGCACTCTCCAATGCCCTTCCCTGTGGTCCAAATTGCTGGTGGTCCATTTTGAGGAAGAAACAAATGCTGTCCTGCACTCACGAAATTGGAGATGGCGTCCTTCATTGGCTTTATGAGGTGGTTGGATTGCAATTTCACTTTGGGGGGTCTGAAACTTTGAATAATAATCATTATTTGTGCCAATGTGTGCAAAATAGATCTCAGCTAATCTTTAAATCCATCCTTGGTACTGTATAATGTTTGACTTTAATTATAGCCTACTATGTTAAATTAAAGGCTGCAACTGTTTAGAATGTAGCAATTTGTAATTTGAAACCATTAGTGATAATCATTTTGTTGAACAGCCCAATGGAAAGCTGGCATTAAAATGCTACTGCTTGATGATAGACGCTTATGATTGCTTAGGAGAATCCACGGATGCTGCTGGAGCTCATCCCTAGTTCTCAAATGACGAGTGTGCATCTGGCAAGGTTTGTGAAACTAGTGACAGTCTTGATGCCCTAGCTGCCAGATAAAATGTCAAGGGTTCAACTTTACCTCAGCATCTCTCTCAAACAAATGCCTTAACATGATAATTATAAGCAGCCAAAAATGGAATTATTTAACTAGTTATTGTGCTGTATTTAACAATATTATTGTAACTTTTATTAATCATTATAAAATAGTTGTCAACCCTTCTTTTTATGTAGACAGCACTTTAAAGTTTTCATGTTTGTCCAAATTGCAATTTTAAAAATGGTTTACACAAAAAGTGTGATTATTCATTCATTCAAATAAGCCACGGTAACAAGTAAACCAGGTTTTGTTTGAACCAGAGGCAAAAATCCAAAATATTTGCGCCTCAGTCTTGTGTGCTCTATGCTGTCACAGGCTCTCAGTCAGTAGAGCATTTCGATAAAAGCATCTGCCAAATGCCTAAATCTAAAACAATGGTGCAATTTCATCATCCTTTTTGGCAAATTTTGGCGTGAATTGGTGAACATGCATTATGGGGAAGGGTTTAAATGATTGTTTTAAGAGTTAGTTCAGAAGCTGATGGGTCAACAGTTGAAACACCAGACTGAAAAAGCTTTGCTCATCCATCAACTCTAGATGCCTCACACTTCTACCCCTTAGTCCTTCTTCATTTTGTGCACTCACGTTAGTCAAAAGACTGTTCAAATTCTCTTTTGAATGAAAGAGAATGGCTCAGACGAAGCCAATGTTTATAGACCAGTAAAGGTCACTCGAAATCACTAGTTTTAAGGGAATAATGCCCCATTATTTACACAGTGACCATAACATTGCATTTTTTTTTTTTAAATATGGCATTATTAAGTTTCTTTTTACTATATGTTTAAAATTTAGTGTGATGGTTTGGGGTGTCCCGATTCATAAGGGTATATTTTACCCCCACATTTCCATGGGCCAAGAGGTAGGGGTAAGTGAATGAAATGGATCTTAGCCTTAGATTGACCCCTAGCTTTCATCTAATGTGAACTGAAACCAGCAGAGGGAGTTTGCACCTAATTGAGGTTCATAAGCGAGCAAAAGATTATGCAATTATTACAGAAACGCTATCTTTAACCTGTTCCCCTTGGAAACATGACCTATATGTGACATTTGATTGGGGTAAGGTTGCTGGTTCTGGTTGATCATCCATCCATTTTCCAACCCGCTTCATCCCTTTCAGGGTCACAGTCTATTGCAGGGCAGCATTCACTCACACATTCACACCTAGGGGGAATTTAGATTATTCAATTAACCTAACCACATGTTTTTGCGATTGTGGGGGAAACCGAAGTACCCGGAGGAAACTCACGCAAGCACAGGGAGAACATGCAAACTCCTTCCAAGAAGGTCACCAGTGAGCCTCAAACTGACAACCTTCTAACTGGAAGGCCACCGTGCCTGATGGAAATGGAGCTAATTTTGCAAGTCACAATTTTAGCATTTATATTTTAAGGCCATCTTTATGTTTAAATATTTTTATTTACAAGTTGTGTCTGCTCCGTGTGTTACTTTGGCATATAATTTTTTTATTTATCTAACAATAAAAATTGTTCACTAAATCTAAATATTAATTAAGGGTAAGATCTGGCAAATTGTAATGTAATTTTACCATTTGCAGATTTTTTTTTAACTGTAAAATCTGAAATAGACAACTAAATATAAAATTGAAATGTTAAAAAAATCAAAGTTGACACAACTTCATGAGCTCAGATGCACAGAATGACATCTGGATGAAGATGCAGTGAGACCAGACAGTTGCAGCCTCGCTGCATGTGTTTAATTAAATTAAAGAGTCGCTGCATGATGGACAGCTGCTCCGGATCTTCATCAAGACACAAAGAACACCCAAAAAACTCACAAGGAAGTCTGTGTGGACCCGCACACATGATGTCAGACTTGAGCGGTGCTTATTGAGTTAGCCTGGCTCCAGAGGCACCAGTTGGTGGAGGGACAAAGTCTGGCACAAGATCTGATTACACACCATTTACAGAGAGAGGGGCAGCTGTGAACTGTGCTGCTGCACTCCTTTCACATCCCCAGAAATAAAAGGAGGGAAGGTGTACGTGAACCTGTTTGTTTGTAATTTTCTCCTGTTTGTTTCAGAGTAGGAGGTTCTGAGCAAACATCGTCGTGTCTTGGTTTCCTCCATTATCTTTCCCTCTGATAAACAAGTCACATTCCAGTGGGGAGAGCAGTGTTTGGGCTATCTCTTGCTATCACTGATCACATGCTGAGGTCGAGGACCAGCTCCACTCCTCTTTTCAGGAGATTCACTTCTATAAGAGCAGATAAAGCTGCTGTGGAGATCATATGACAGATCAAACTCTAGATGACCCAGCAGAAGCTGCGCCCGATTGGCGCCCAGATGCTATTTTTATTTTCAGTACAACCCAAAGTATTGATGTGTTTTGTGATATACACAATCACACACAGCCCCTTTGGTTTATCTTTAGATTGCAGCATGGTTAAATGTGTGAAAATTGCTTTAATCGTAATTGTTGACCTCTAGGCACTGTCTCCGATATTTGGAGAAAAACATTGGAAAAAATGGCATCGGTCATTTCCGTTTAAGCACAAGTACAATTAAATGAACCAGAGTAGAATATGAAACCATTTTGAGGGGATGTTTATGGGTCTTTCAAGATAATCTTTTTTGATAATGGATGTTATTGAATTTGGTACCTGAGCACATTTTTGATAAACAAATGTATTAAAAGTTTTGGCTTTTATTGGCATTTTCTGCATAACTTATCAGATATCGTTTTTTAAAAATCTAATAAGTTATATAAATGTGTAAGATAAATATTTAACCATTGTTAATGTGATTGATCATCTAAAATTGTATCTTAATTTCTGGCTTTTCTGGTTTTTCAACCCTTTATTATAATTATTTCTCTCTTCAGAAGCCAAAAGACAATATTTGGATTTATTTCCCAAGCAATTAAAGCCAGTGGACTCTAATTTAGTTTGGGCCCCAACATTCTTCAAAATATTTTCTTTTGAGATTGGTTTGGACCCCCAAGATTCCTAATAATATTTTCTTTAACCAAACTGAAATGAAAAGGAGGGAGCAAATAATGACATAATTTTGTCTAGGCTAATGGTTTGTTGCCTGTTAATTATTTATTATTTATGTTAACATTCAAACGTGGCCAGATTTGGCTGTTTTTAGATATGGAATGTGATTCATTTAATCTGCTCAAATTCACAGTTTTCTCATACCTCATTTGATTCGAGGGAGCTATTTCTGCTTCTGATTATTTTAATATCCTTATACAAACAGTCAAGGGTGTCTGTATTTCCACTCATCCAGCCATTGGTCTCAGGTCTATGCAGTCTTCTGCAGAACAAAAACAATCCATTGCTAGCAAATAGAACCCACCAATGGCATAAATCTCCATTGCAATTGACCTATTATCCTTCCCAAGCCTCTTAAAGTGACATTAACCTACCAATTCTTCAAACATTTACATTTGTGTTGATGATTCATCTAAATTTTAATTTCTTCAGCTGTCATTTCCAGCTTTTTCTCCTCAATTTGCAGAGAGGAATTTTTCTACCATTCCCAGTTGTGTGTTTTTTTTTTCAGTCGTTCTGGAATTTACTGTAATTTAACTCCAGGTTCCAAACAAGCTTTGCCTTTCCTCTCCCTCTCTCTGTTCTCTTGGCACTTTCCTGGATTGCAACCAACAACTTCAGGTGAAAACACTTTGGCCCAGCAGAAAGACTTGAGGGAAATGAGAGTGAAAAAAGGGAAAGTACATTAAGAGCAGTGTCATTTTTCAGTTTATACTCTTGGTGGTTCTCACAGCAGAACAGGATGTGACTGTGCCAGGCATGAATGAAAGGTGGCTTCCAACACACACAGACACGCATGCTAGTGTGGAGGAAATGGAAAGCAAGTGCTCATGGGAGTCTTCTCAAGCTGCACGGAGGGGATGAAAAGGTCCTTGTGTGTGAAAAGGTCCATTTTATGTACCCAAGGATCATTTCATTCCACAGACTGAGGGAAAGTATGCACTGTTCAAATGTTTCTAATACAGCTTCTGTTACAATAGTGCTATTAAAATGTAGATTCTCAATCAGATGTTAATAATGTTATTGCTGTTTTTTATTAAAGGGCTGTTTTTTCTCATCAGGCCCTCCATCGGTGAGCCGTCCTGTGGAAAACCGACAGACAGCAAAATTGGGGCATACAGTGCGATTACCATGCCCAGTTGAAGGCGACCCCCCCCCACTTGTTTTGTGGGTGAAGGATGGGCGGAATGTGAATCCTGGCTGGAGCCGCTACAGGGTACTGAGGAAGAGTCTCAGGATCAAAGAAGTGGAGCTGGAGGACGCTGGAGTTTACATCTGCCGCGTCACCAATGGATTTGGCAGCCTGGCTCTCAACTTCACACTCATCGTAATTGGTAAAGACTCGCCCCTATGCCACTCACCACAAGCCTTTCTATCACAGTCCTTTATGTTATTGCTCACTAAGAGCAGATGTGGGCCACATCAGTCATCCAACCCTAATCAAAAACTGCACCGTTACACACGCTGTACAGTTGTTTTTAACGGTACACTCTACTTTTTTGACATATGTTCATTCTTCTTCTCCCGCCGAGATAATAAGTAGTGTCTTATGGTTTTGGAATTTACTCAGCTGTTTTCCATATCTGGCTATAGTAGTTGTAGTATAGCTTAATATACTGTAGACATACTGTAGAAGTTCAAAACAAGTATTTTGCAGGCCGATGTTGGTAGCAACTTTTCTCCCCTCTGGTGTAATAATCAAGGAACTCAATTTCCATTCTCTAGGAACTCTAAGAGTCCAGTTGGAAACAGGAAAAATAAAACATAATTATGGAATCTCTTTGATCATTTTTAGCTGAAAAGCTACTGTTCTAATTGGCTTCCATGATCTATACTAAGCTATGCTTAAAATGGTAATGTCTAAAACGGCTGAATAGATTAAAAAATGGTGAAACCCCACTACCATGTTTCAGCAATATTTTAATAAAGGCTCAGCATTCACAGATGACGTACTGTTCATGAGAAAGGAGACTATGCAGACTATGGAACGAGAGCTAACAGACGAGGCAGTGCAGGTTCCATATTCAATCCGTTGTGGTAAAGAAGGAGCTGAACAGCAAAATGAAGCTTCCTTTTTACCAATCATTTACATACTTCTATCTATTGCCATGAGCGCTGGGTCATGGCCTAAATGGTGAGAACCCTAACAGCGAAATGAGCTGGGTGCTCGCTTAGAGATAGGGTGATGAGCTCAGTCACTTGAAAGGTGCTCAGAGTAGAGCTGCTGCTGAGAAGATGACTCAGCTTGGTATAGCTTCACCTCTGTGTTTCCACCAACTTCCATTATTGGCTTTTAGACATGTTACATAAAACAAATCACTGTGCCACGTCATTGTAGTTCCTCTTGCTGACATCATAGCGAATATGACAGAATTTGCACAAAACTGCCATAAAAAGCAAAAGAAGAAGACGAAATGCACAATGCTGAGCTCATACAATGCAGAAGACCGCAATGGTATTTTTTATGCTATATGTATGGTGGTTTATAATGCTCACGTGAAAGCTCAGTTTAAAAGCTGCCACTGAAAAATTAAGGAGAGCTTTTTTTATCATAAATGAATTACTAGTTGATTTTACCTTGACTAGAAACTACATGAGATTATGAAAATGAAAATGTTGTTTCACACTTTACCAAGGATCACCTTGGCCTGACTTCTTTTAAACCTCATCCAAACAGGTATGTAAAGAGTACCGAATGTGGTGGGAAAGCCCCCAAAGTGCATCAAGTTGTTCTAGATTGGTGGAAAAACAGTGTTCTTCTTATCTTGGGGAAGATTGAGAATGAACCCGAAAAAATTGGGTTTTTATCACTGGCTAATATATGGCATCAAAAAACATAAATAAAGATCTAAAAAGAGCAAGGGGACTTTTATTTAGCCTCTCAAAAGGTTAATTATAGTGAAATCAGGCTCACTTAATGCTGCTCTTGAATAAAATGTGACATTTACTCTAAAGCAAGCATGGTTTGATGTAGGTAATGGTAACCGAACCGAAGAAACACAAGCAAGCATTGTACTGATGGAAATTTATGACTTGTTAGCATTTGCTTGAGCATATGGCATTGCATTAACAAATCTAGAGAACAAAGGATAGCTTGATGTCCTCTGTCACACAATACCTGCAGTTGTTTGTGTAGGCTGTAATTTAATACCATGTTCGTACTTTTACCAACGTAAAGGAATGTTTTTTACTTGAACTTGACAGGCAAGGAAATTAATATACACCTTCTCTTGTGGATGGAGGGAGACGAAAATGAGCTGTACAGGCACGTAGCGATGGGGGGGTTTAGCTGTTCCAGCTCTTAGCATGTGGTTCCTCTGATGACTGCTGTGGGACTCTGAGGCAGCCGTTTGCAACTAGAATGTCCTGCATGTGGAGTAGAGACAGAGACGGCCTGCCGCCTTCTCTGCCATAAATCTGAACTGCTTCAGTGGATTTGAAAGCCCTGAAGGGAGTCAGAAGCTCTCGGCCCTTCCTGTATGGCCACATTTGGGAGGCAGCTAGTGTGCGCATGCAAACATGATTATTTTGGGGTGCTTAATTGGACAGGCCAGTGTTTTTGGCTTCCTCCCCTTGATGTCTTTGCTCTGGGCCTCCTGTATGCAAGTTATAGTGGCCTGCTGTTTTTCTGTTTCGTCCTGAGAGCTCAGTAGAGCTCAGCACTGTTCTGCATTGGGCCGCTTTATTCTTTTGGAATGGAGTTTACTGAAGTCTTTAACTGCAGTGATCAATAGCCCTGAACCAAAAGGCCTTTAGATACTCATGCTTCTTTAAAGTTGAACCTTTTTCAGAGAGATGCCACTATTAGTTAAATGGGGATTGGTTATGCAGTACTTTTGCCTTTGGGTAAAGATTAGTGGAGCTTGTAGCGTAAAGGGACTTTTAGGACAAGAAAAAAAGTCCTCTACACGCCGGTCCGAATTGAGATTCACACGAATATTAAGATGTCTTCTCAGCAGGGTGCTCTGCGCCGAGGAAATATTAATGCAGTGCCTCAAAATGCCATTTGCGGTACATCGGGTGCACTCTGGGAAACAGGAAAGAAGACTTCGACAGAGAAGAAATCATAAAACAGATTTTTATAAAACGGTTTACACTGTAGGTGGCTGATCACAGGGAGCTGTTTGACATAAATGTAGAGAAAAGCGAGAGGCGTTCTTTCTTTCCTGTTTCCTGTATGAAGTCGCTATGAAAATGTGGGATGAGCGCTATTGAGCGGCTCTTTAATGTCCCACTCACGTCATCGAAAGAGCCAACTTTTATTGGTCATTGTCCTTGCGAAAAAACTATTCAATGATCCAACAACCGATGTGTACCGTTGGCGCCCCTGGTTTTCAATTGGCGCACAGATAGATAGGGGTTTGTAAAGTCACATGAAACATTCAAAAATTGTACATTTTAAAACTTTAAAGTTTCTAGGCATTTAAAAAAAAATTTTAAAGACTTAAATTTGGCATAATACTGGTCTCAAGTGCTCCCAATGATGCCTATGAACGAGTATGTGTGTAGCTTTTATCTGTTTAAAAAGAAAAATTAATCAGTGAATCATTTGATGCGTACGCCACAGACACTGCAAGTTCTCGAATTGATATCTTGATCAGTTTAATGCTTGAATGCATACAGAATCACAAACATCCAAGTTGGTAAGATGTGTGTGCAGTTTATTATTGTCCCTCCAGCATCAAGAGTTGGAGTTCCTAGCGCAGAAAAAATTACATAGCTCAAAGTTATTACTTTAGTCAATTAAACAGCTCTATTAGGAATCAACCTATTTCTGTTTTTTTTTTATATATATATATTATTTAACATGTCTAAAGGGCCAAAATGTGTATGAACCCTGGAAGATTTATGTTGATTTCTTCACCACAATTTTCACCGAGTATTGCAAATAACTTGAGTCTAAAATAAGTTATGTGCACATCCTCATGGAAAGGTCATTTTACCTTGTAGTTCCTATTTTCCTTTATCAAACCATGCTGATGGCTCGCTGTAATCCGTTGGCAGTAAACCCAGGCTGAGGTAAGGGCTATAATTATGTCTGACTCTTTGTGCTTTCACATGTGTAAATAGAAACATGTTTTTCTGCCAAATCAGGTTGTACACCAGTTTTAAATATAGACAGAGATTAGCACAGCTTTACGGCTTGAAGGCATTTTAATAGGATTGTTAACTTGTTCTCTGATTTTTCTCATATACTTTTTGCAATCTGGCACTGGAACTCTGGGAATCTGGGTTTGTTAGAATGGCATATTAGGCTTTCGGTTTGCAGTTTTAGTTGTTGTTTACCAAAGAATGTGGAGAAATGCGTCACATTGGTCATTCTCACATTCATTAACACGTGTTAGAATGAAACCAGTCATAAACTGCTACATTTTAAATGTCCCACGACACCCGGGCCTCTTTCCCTCGCGGTGGTCCCAAACCCTGCACTCCTGGTGTTTCTACAAAGCACCACACAGGGCCAGCATTGTTTTCTGACTCGCAGGAGTCTAGAGTAAAGAGACTGACTAAAACACTATTTAAATGGAAAGCTCACACACAGATATATTTGATTGTTTGTTTGTTTCATCTAGTCACCATTGTTCTTTCAAAGTCTGAAACTATAAAGGGGGTCTTAGGTGGCTCATGAAAACCTCATTTATTATTTATTTTTAAAATACATTGGTGTATATGATTTTTTTAATTATAAGGGTTTTTTTTGTGAGGGGGGGTATATATGTTATATGACTTTTCCAGTTAAAAGTGATTTCCCATGGTAGGAGTTTGAACAGTAAAGCATTGGGTTTGAGAAGCCTGCAAGGCCCCATGCTCTCAATCTAAGCATAGTGTCACTAATGCTGATTAAAAATACAAAAAATTTTTATTCTTGTTTTTGTTTGAGAGAGTTTTAGCAGTGCATTGGATGCACGAGTGGAACAGAAACTTGCCTCAAACAGTAACACACTCACAGCATAATTGTGTTGTTGTAGAGTCCTATTTCCGTGGCATGGCTCCCTCTAGTCTGCATTTCTCACCTATCGTGTGTATATGGGTCCAGCAGGGGAGAAGAGGGGAGGACTGAGGGTTCAGCTCAGACCGTGGTTTGGGCTGCTGTTTTATGAGGCGACTGGTGGAGTGCTTCCAGCAGTGGCCTTTTGTTCTTTGTTTTGCAGGCCACGGGTTACATGTGTTGTAGTTTAGCCAGCTCCCTCCTTACCTAAATGGATAATTGTATCAAAATTACACTTGTAAGCCAACCCAAAACTTTGGAGGGATGCGGTAGGTGGGAAATGGGAGGGACAGTCAGTAGGAGACTTGATGGTTGAGTGACTGGGTTTTGGTCAAGACCACGTTTGGCTTGAGTTGGAATGGCACTGTTGATGCGCTTTCATTCAAATGAGTGATTCATAACTTTGGGTGGATGTCAGAAGTATGGAAATGTAGAGGCAGTATTGAGTTTCAAAGCTATACACTATGCTGAAGTGCTGCCCAGTCCCTTAAATGATTTAGCATTGATATTTATTTACAAAATAAAAGTAAAATATATTATTATTTTTTTTTAATACACTTTTAGCTATTAGCTTTTAAAGGTGACATGAACTTATATGCTGCCAGCCTCAAAAATAACAAGTTTAAAATGTTGTCTTGTCATGTAAGAAGCCAGAATGTGCCTCGGCCTCATCTGTGAAGACATCTAACCCCACTGTCCTGCAGGAAAAATACGTGAAAGCTTAGAAGATGCTACCATACTGGAATCTGCTTCGGTATGATTCATTTAGATTATCAGGAGATGCTAAGGGCCAGGGGGTTCTTTAACTTTATCATATTGTACATGAAACAATAGATGTCATTTCTCTTTATATTTGATTCTGGAAGAGCATGGGGACTAGCAGTGTGGAGTATTTCATGAAAAGGATCAATAGGAGATCATCTCTCTTGGTGATGGACATGGAGGAAATGGTTCAGCATTTTCTGTGGGTAATTTATTTTACGCTAATTATTTTGCACACTAATGTTGTGTCAGTTTTATATGTTACATATATTAATTGTATTCTGGAGTCTACATTTAATTATTATTTTATTCCACCTTTTGCCAAAATGATCAGAGACAAACAATGTTATTTAGCTTATCAGTGCATTTATTAATTGTATTGCTGCAATTGATTTAGCTGCAAGTGTCTCGAATTTATTTATTTATTATTTAGTCTAAAATGAATAAATCATATATAACGTTTTATAGCCTTCAGGTATAAATGTTGAGGCTCGACCAATGCCATGACAGATTAATTTTTCTAAATGGGGACTAAATAATTGTTAAATAAGATTTAAGGGCTGTAGCTCATATGCAGTAAATATAAGAAATGTAAACATTGCTGTTGGTATCTTAAAAAGCAGAATGTTTATCAGATGTCACACTCTTCAGAAGAGCCGGTTTAAGCACTGGAAACATACACAAAGCCTGATCAGCCGTAACTCAAGCACTGAAGTAATTCTTTACTTCTTGTAATGTGAAGCTAAGCTAACGCTCTTGAGTTTGTATTTGTTTTATTTCTTTCATTGCTGGAAATAAGCTCAGGAAAGTTCAAAGCACAAACACATATGGGCTTGAATGAATTCATGCTTGTGAGTACCAGAAGGAAAAGGGGGAAAGATGAAAGGGTGCTTGATGGAATTGAAACCAGTCTGAACTCCGATGAAATTAAGCTGAGCAGAGAGATGCATGCAGAGTTTGGAACAGCATGTCAGATGGAGTTCAGGCAGAGAACCCAAAAAATATAATTGAGAAATAACTGAGAGACTTGAGTGCAGAAGAGTGCGGAGCAGATGATGAGAAAGATACAGGTGTTGATGATGTCATTGCATGACAGGCCCCTACTGTCCGGTTGAATAGCTAAATTGCAAAGAGTGGATGGTTGTGTACTGTCTAAAGACAAAATTATTAAACCCTCATTTTAAGTTTTTGATATCTTGTAGCTGAATGTGAATATTATTAGCTGCATTTGATTGGCTTTAAAATAATGTCCCAAATTGCATGAAAAACCAAATTTACCTAATTAAGCATTTAAAAAGCACTTAAAGCTGAGGGTTAGTACCTTGCAAATAAATATTAAAATAAAATCCACTGCGACAGAAAGAATTATTAATGCCACAAAGATATAAAGGGATATGTGCGTTTATCCAAGTTGTGTCAAGAACTACAGCGAGAAGCAGTATGTTTGAAGAAAGACAGGAATATATATATTTGTATTATTATATTGTGGGAAAATATATGTTAAGACAGAATGGTCAAAATACGTTTCGTCAAGGTATCGTCTGGGAGTTTATTTGCTTCTTGGGGTCATTGTTATTCTAGTCACTTCTGAAACTTCTTTACCTTGTCTTCTTGTTTTATATAATATTTACTAGGAGTCAATTAGCCTTTACTCACTTTTTAAACTAGAAAGTTTTTAAAATGATCTCTCTCCATCACTTAGATTAAAAAAAATTACTTAATGCAAACATTAACACAGCCCCCTGGTGGAGGGATGGCATACAAATAAAGTAAACCCTAACTTTCTTAGCTTGGTGGTCTCAAAACTTTTTTAAAATCCATTTCTTTCTAAAAATGGTTCGTTATATAAATATTTTAATAGTTGCTTACAAATAGTGTTGTAAATGTCATAATATATATCGTATCATATCGTATCAAGGACATAAAATTGGGGTATGTATGATATTGTGAGCACAGTGTATCGTTACACCCCTAGGATCGGTTTATGGATTTTATTCAGGATTATCATACCCAGCCTATACAATCCATTCAAATACATGCAAACCAGATCCTGTTCTCATCATACCTTTGGTCTACCAAACTTTTTTGTTCTGCAAAGGGAGCAAAAGGTTTTAATTAAACCAAACGCATGCAAATGGCCCACTTTCATCACATTAAAGTTCCCTTTCTTCCTGCTCATTAGAGGGCCCAGAGGACCTTCACCAGTCCCTCGACAAGAGGTGTTGGGTCACTCTCTCACCTTTGAGAACAGAGGCGCTTTAGGTTTGGCCAATTTCCTGCTGAGTCACTGTAGTTCACTTCTGGCTCTATAAAAGATACAAGGAAACTTCTAATTAGCCTTTCTCCTCTGTCGTCGTCTGCTGTGACACTCTTTAATATAACCCCTCTGGCAATTGTACAAATAGAACATAGATGATACGTGTGTGTAACTGAGAAGTATTTTGTTATGTTTTATTATTGGCATGGAAGCCTAAATCCTTTGCCCATCTGATGTGATGTTCTAGTTCTGATTTCATTGGCCGTAAAAAGCACTTGCTTTCGTAACGGCCCTGTGTGTTCTCACATCTCCATCCAGTATTTTTAAATATATTTGAATAATTGAACAAAACCGGACTTCTTTAAAGCAGTCTCTGGTTAGGTCTGTAAAGGCAAAAAATAATTACATTTGACAAAAGTATTCTATTATAATCTATTAAATGCATTTTTAAAATGCTAAAATGTATTCAAATGGCAAAACAGTCAAATTACTAATGAAAGACAAAACATTTTGTCAAGGCTGTTGGTCCGGATTCTATAATCTATGCCCTCCGGGATGATAATTAACTACAATTAAAACCATGCATGGTATTCTGCATGCATTAACACTACATTCCCCACAAAACCATGCTTGCCAGCAATCTCACTGCAGTGCAGTAAGCGGACCTCGGATTCATTATTTATCAGCAGTCAGAAGAGATGTCAAAAATGTCTCTGAAAAGTTGAAGCTAAATAATTACATTTGACAAAAGTGGGTAAACCTTTTAAAATCTATTATAGCCATTTTTAAAAGGCTAACATGTATTCAAATGGCAAAAAAATGGATTTTTGTTTGAAAAAAGATCATATACAAGTTAAATTAATTACGGTAATTCAAGGAGTATTTCAGTCATAAATCAGCTTTTATTATTGAAAATCAATTTTTATCTTGATTGCAGTTCAGGGTTAGGGATATAATTTGTTCACACAGTTAAACCTTATATGATTATAATATATATCTTATAATGTTATGCTTTTAGGCACCAATAAAGCGCTTGTGTACAAGTCAATAACTAGTCATTGACACATAATTACTAATTACTAGCATTAATTTTTTGAATCGTATGTTCAGGAAACAATGGGCAGTAGGTTATTCTTAAACTTAACCAGGCTTTTGCATACATTAGAATAATGGCTACAACTACAACTCATATGAAAATATCAAATGCAGACATTAATGTTTTGAAATATCTCTGACACAAGAAAAGAAAATGATCTGTGATCAAATCATGAAGAGCAGTGACTGTATTTTATTTGCTTCCCTTCACTTAATTACTCTGCATCACTTTCAGCCAAACAACTAAGCAGTTTTCTCTTCCACATTTATTACACCTGATAGCAAAAAAACTAGGGTAATAATTCTACATTTTCCGTCCACATTTAATCATCGACTTTGCAAATCAGTCTTAATATTTTAGCCTGCTCTGTGCTCTCTGTTTGTTTTACTTTGATTTTTGTTTCTGGTATGTAGAAGTCCAGGAATGAATGTTTGCACTCAGAAATGAATAGAGAATGAAGCTTTTTGAAGGCATGGCTTTCATCCTTGTCCCAGTTGGAAAAAATAATATGCAAGTCTTATTAACACCGGTCTGCTTGAAGATCATTTGAAAGCTGATCTGTGGAGCTCTCTGGGCTGAACACACATTTTTAAGGGCACATGAGTTTGTTTCAATGGGGCTACAGAGGAACATAAGCCCCAGGTTTAGAGCTTCAGAGCTCTTTTGCTGTGCTTTCCTGTCTCAGCTGATCGAAGACGTAGTGAAGAGCAGAGTGGCACCATTATTGTTTACAGTTAAGCAATCAAATACATTCTTTCCACATAGAAAGGTGGAATATAACCCTCATAATGGGGATAAAAGGATAATAACATAATGGGGAAATAAGGATTATTCTTTTCTAACTGTGTGGACTGGTCAGTCATATATAAAAACTTTACCTTTTTTTTTTTTACGAAAACCACGTTTAGAATAAATATCTTGAGCTCCTTTAGGAAAGAAAATAAGTGCCATTAAACAACGATAAAGCTGTTAACACTGTAAAACAAAAAGCATTTGGATACAGTCTCATATTTCTGTTTGTAAAAAGTGGTCAAAGTTGCCAGGTTTCTTTAGCTAAGAAAATGTGGAACCTTACGTTTCAAGGCATATAAAACAAATAATAGAGCCCCTATTACATATCAAAATCAAGGATGGTGGTATAATCTATGGCCCGCGGTATGATAATTAATTACTAATAAAGCCATGCCACACATTGGTATTCTGCATGCATCAACACTACATTCCCCACAATACATTGGTAACCTGCAAACTCACTGCAGTGCAGTAAGCGGACCTCGGCTTCATTCATCAGCAGTCAGAGCAGATGTCAAAGTTTAGCTACTACTGATGGGCAAGTTAATCCAAAATGGGCAGGAAAGTCGAGTTAGGTTACATGAAAACGTCAGTCGGATGCGGATTGTTTTTATATTGACCCGCGCTTCACTGTCAGCAACACTTCCCCTAAATGTAAGGTGGACGCTGTGAGCAGGGGGTTTCATCAGGTGGGAGGCAGAGACTTCTGCCTTTGCCTGCTGAAAATGATGTCTCTTGAAATTACTGGCAGAAAGAAATATTAATTTAATCATTTGATAATATACACTGTGTTTCATCCTAGTTCAATAGGCTACGTGCAGTCATTTCATATGTTTGAATAAAAATTTATCCAGTACAGCCCTTGGTTGTAGAAATTTTTTTTTTTTTTGGCCCTGTGCTGTACTGTTATCTGCAATGCTTGGACTGAGAGATGCAACTACGGGGGTTTCTCTGGTGTAACAAGTGGTTAATAGTGAGTACAACAAACAAACAACAAACCAGAAAATAATAATTAAAGACCCTGAAAAAAAAAACTTAAGCTTCAAACTGAAAAAAAAAACAGACTAACAATACTTTTGAATCTTCCGACGTAACTCAGACCTAAATGCCTAAAACAGCGTTCACTTGCTGTTCAGTGCCTGAAAATCACTCTGCTCTCTTCTCTGAGACTTGCTGCCGGTGGGTTTTTCCAGTATAGCACTGGTTCACACCCATATTAATTAAAAGAGTCCAACAACCCAAATGTTTTTCAATCAGGAGATGATGTCACGGCGTGTACATTACAGACACCCCTGCCCTATTATGTGTATGGAGGGATCAAACTTTGGTTTGGGGATTGTTTTCGTCCAGCAACTTGTTTGTACAACTTGTCCTTGACGTAATGCTAATCAGCAGCAATAAGAAGTTACTGTCTCTCAGAAACAATATGTTGAAAAAAAATCAGATTTTTCGTAACATGAATCACTCGTATCTCGAGGGACCACTGTATTTATTCTTTACTCTAATTGGAACACTTATAGAAACACACACGTTACCGAACAGCTCCAGAATGCAGTGACAGGAAGAGACTTGGAATCTTCAGACACCTGCTTCGGGAGCTCACTCTTCACACTCCAGAGAACAGAGTTGTGCTTTCAGTAAGACTATTTTAGCCCACATTAAGCTCAAGTGATTCCACTCTGCTGCTGCTGAATAGAGCAATAATCGCTCACTTTTGGTCCTGACGCACAGGGAGGTAACAATGGAATGGAAGCTGGTGAAAATGCTTCAGCTTGCAATACCCTTCGGTTTGAGCGCATGTGTGTTGATCATGCAAGGCCTGGCTCTGCACAGAAGGCTTATTTAATACAAAGGTCATTGTCATGTTCAGCTTTGTGGAAATTAGACCTGCAATGCCTAGTCATTTTTTTTTCTTATGTATATTTGTAATATGTACAAATTATGACATATAAATGTCCTACATTTCTTAAGCTTCATTGTGCCAACATTTTAAGCTGTTATACACAGTGTTAAATGAACACTACTTGTGTCAATGTTGTGAAGCTATATATGTACACAACCCTCCAACTTAAAATGTACCCTTTTGTGAGTCTAATCAACACTGCCCAAGTGTTAATGTATTGTTATGTGGGTTGAATCACCACATCCTTCGGTTTTAACACTGTGGGGCTAAATCTATACGAGAGGAGGTTCAAACTATGTTATGTGGGCTTCTCATACGACTTCATGATAGTCAGTTCCATCTTCACACCTTAAAGGACAGTAGGCTAATGTCGTTTTTCTACTGGTCGTTAGTAACGTCTATGATACTTGTCTTTGATAGACAAATATCATAGACAAGTTTCAGGAGGAGCATAACGTGGCTCTCTCATGCTCTCGGCGGATGCAGTAAAACACCTCCGCTAGCTTCTCTCAACCGCTGTAATCTGAACGAGCCATGAGTACAGTGCCATTAATGGCAGCAGGAAAATGTCGGCTGCTGACTGCAGTGGTTCCACCACTTCCCTTGACCTTACCCCATCCTGCAATGTTTTTTTTCTTGTATTATGTTTGTATGTGCTTGGTTGCAATGGCTTTTTTTAACCTGCTCCACACTGTCCTTTAAAGCAGAGTCCGGAAAAGGCTCTTGTTGAGCTACCCTACCTAATGTATACCCATTTCTCTGCTGCTATCTATCCCAACCCCCCCCCCCCATCTTCTTACATCGCTTCCTGTCTCTCCACTGTCAAATAAAGTTGATAAATAAATAAATTTATAAATCTTTAAAAAGTAAAGCGGTAGATAAGAGAAAGTGTTGAAAAACTGAAATGCTCCTGGTCTAATTGAATTCAGTGAAGTATGCTAAGCTATGCTAAACTTGCTAAATCCAGGTCTGGAGAACGGCTGAATAGTTTCCAAAACAGTAAAACACTTCTTATCTCTCACGAGGGGCGAGAGATAAAGAATAAGTCAGGTTAGAACATAAAGATGTGTTTGCGCCGTGTGTGTTGGTTTGGAATGAGCGTTTTCTCTGTACATTCCTGTGAACTGAGCCAGAAAAATTCCTTCCAAACAAAGCAAAGCCCTTCACTCTGTCTGTGAAGTTTAGCTTAAATTCAGTTAATTGCTTTCCTGTTCAGGGTTAAGTCAACACTCTGTTGTGTCTTAAACAGTGTGGAAACCAAAGAGAAATAACAATATTGGTGTGTTTGCTCACCCCCAGCGCACATAGCCTTCTAAAATAATACACCGGTTCGGTTTCATGATCATTCCCATGGAGATCTTAAACGTCACCGGTCCTGAAACTAAACACACACCTCACACTCCACTGATCTCCAAGCAAAATTTTCTGTTTTTTTGTCGCAGCAGGGTTCTGATGGCTCTCAAAGCACTACAAATAAATCTCAGCAAGTGTCGGCCTTTGCATTGACCCGCTCGTTCAACATGATTTACATGACACCATTTGCAGACATTAATAGAGGCTATGAAGATGAAAGAGCTCGTATTGCTAGAGAAACATAGCGCTGCTGATTTACAGAGCAATATCTTAAAGTATGTCTAAGCTACAAGCTATCTGGGATTGACATGAAGATTTTAACGGCTTCACTTATTTTAGACACTCAAACATTTTCATGTTGGATTTCCTCTATAGATTCTAACCCAACCTGGCATTTACAGAGCTCCCTGAGTGGTACTGGGAATAAACAATACATTTTACAAGAGAGAATATCACAGATTCAGATATCTCAGTTTTCTCCGTTTTTCTTCTGTCAGCTATTTAAACCAAACACAGGAAAATGCTTAACGTACAATTAATTACAGAGTAAGCATGACTCAGTGGTAGGGTTAAGGTTAAAGTGGTAATAAAGAGAGCATGTGAGTGTTTTTAAGCCTGAGCATCTGTATTCTGGAGCAGGTTTGCTGATGATGTCATTGCTTGTGAATGCAGGTGATTTCCCCTTATCATTAATAGAAAAACTCAAGATGCCAAAGTATTGTGTCAAAAAATAAGCTAATAAAGCTTGCATGTGCTATTTTTGTTTTTGTTAAGTTTGCATTTAGTTTCCATTACACATAATGCTTTAGTTGGAACAGACTGTTTTCGGTTAATAATATGACACTGATAAATGCATGATGGTGTGCAGAAGTGGGACCAAGTGACTAATTTACAAGTCCAAATCAAGTCCCAAGTCAATGCAGAGCAAGTCAAGTAAAATGTCGCAGTCACTTCAAGTCATTTTCATAATAAAACAACAAAAAACAAAGCAATACTAGATAGCTTTCCTGTGGTTCGTCTACCATCCGCATAAATGGAAACGTAAATATATTTAAACCCTAAAATGCCAAGAACCTAAAAATTATACATGAATAAATAAATTAATAATATTTTACTAAACACAGAACTTTAAATGTTGTTGTAACTGAAATGTCTGATGTTAAAATCTGTTAAGCCAGCAGGACTCAAGCAAAACAAATATCTAAAATTTAACAAATGGGAGGTAACCTTGAATGGGGATTTGATTCCTAAAGGAAAAAGATCAGTTGGGTGAACATCGCTCAAAATTGGGGTCAGCCAATTACACATCAGCAGTACTGCCTGTGACCAATAGATGAATTAGATCTTTAAGAAGCTTAAGTTTAATTGGCTGATTGAGTATTGTCTCTCTCTAGGACACAGAAGCATGTGTAGCGAACCTCTCTTAAACCATTTAAATTGTTGCCTTTATGTGCCAATGTGCTGTTTTGCGCCAGAACTTTGAAAAAACAAGCCATGGCACAGGTATTGTACTTCCAAGGGTTATCCCTTTTTCACCACTAGATGGCACTGATGTGGGGTCTGTAAAATGAAACTGAAAAACAATCACAAATTTTCTCACATTTTAATTAGAATTACCTTAAAAATTATGGAACATAACTCTTGTATAGAGTTATGTATATCAAAGCTCTTGTAAAATATCAAAGCTAAAAACCTTTTTGAATCCTAAACATTACACAATAGGTGTCACGTCTTCGCATAGTGAATAACAAACAAAAACTTTTCATTGACCCTATTTGGACTATTAATTACAACAAAAAAAAAGTAATAATCATTGTGAGAGCTGACAGACAGGATATGTCAAGCTCATGGAAATCTATTGTTTGATTTGTATCATTGTTTAGCTTTCCTGTTACTAGGTAGAACATGGTGCCAGTAACACCAAGATTGGGAGTTGGAACTCAAGCAGAAGCAAGACCAAATGTGTTTATTCATTGAAGTTTAAGTCGCTTTGGATAAAAGTGCCTGTTAATTGTGCAAATATCTAAAATGTAAATAGGTTAACGTTCCTCATATCTTCCATTGTGTATTTTGTTCCCATTACGCCCACCAGACATACAAGTAATGAACCATGTGATAACAACCTACAGCAACAGAAACCAAAGTGAACATCGATTAAATGAAACCTAGATAACAAAATAACTCTTTCCCAGAGTAATCTTAACTCAGTTTGTCTATGAGGGATTGACCGGTGTGAAGTCTGTTGTCTGTTTGCCAAAATTATACAACAATATCCTCTTTGTTGCTGTTCGACTCCAGAAGGCATTCAATGCAGAATTCTTCCTCCAATTCTTTTTGGAATCCATTGAATGTCAAATTTTTACTAGCAGCACACTTCAACTAAATGTTTTGTTTGCCTAAGAGTTTAAAGATGATCAGTGTTTGTATGTTTTGCTGGTGTGTTGCAGATGATGCAGCTGTAGTGCAGAGCAAACCTCCATTGGACACAGCTGTAGTTGAGGGTCTGACCCAGAAGGACCCAACCGGAGAGCCATGGGGTAAACTACTGATAAACACAGGCGCACACACCCGCACACACACACACACACACACACTTCTAAAGAAAACATCTTTCATTCAGTGCATCCCAGCACACAAGGGCAGCAGCACTGTGTCTTTCATCACTGATACATGACTACTCTTTGAACATTCTTTGTTACGTTTGTTTAGAGCACATGATATATTTAGTTTGTGCAAGATCTAAATCAAAGATTGTTCTCTATGTTTACTGTGGTTAGTGATGGCTGGTGCACAAAAATCCACAGTTACATAAATAGCATATAGGTATTTGTTGGAAGGTAAAAAAAGAGTAAGTTTATTTATTAACTTATTTAACTTATTTTGCAATTGTTCAATAACCATTTCCTAGTGTTTAATTGGGGTAGTTTTCTAGACAAGCTTTTAAAACAAAAGCAATCCTTGTTTACATGCATTGTTGGGTGCCAGATGATTACATAACAGAGCAAGAGTGAAGCAAAGGTAAACACTAAATCAAATCAATATGAACAACCAATTAAACTGAGCAGGTGATAATGATTATAAATGGCAAATGTCATGGACTGAAACAGAAACCACTGTGTAGGAGGTACAAAACTGGGTGAGAAACAACCAATCACTGAGAGGTCGCGTTTAGAAAGACAAAATCTTGTCATGGCAAGGTTGACCACAGCAACAAGACACAAAGTAGTTACCTTGCATCAACAAAGTCTCAGGGTCACAGACTGTGCTTTCAAGAAGAAACAGAGGAATGTAGAGGCAGTGGTCACCCTGTGTGCTGTAAATTTGTGCAGCAGGTGTAAGAGATATCAAGGTTATAACCCTTCGAAACTGGAAGTTGTCCACAGTGCATTCAACTTAGAACTGGCATAAACCGTTGTGACCCAGGTACACTTATCTACTGTCCGGAGAAGTCTGGTCAGAATGAGTTCATGGAAGAGTTGCAGCCAAAATGTGGGATGTGGGACTCAAGTAAGAATGAAAACAAAAGATCTGGGCTGCAGAAAATTGGCAGCAGGTGCTCTCAAATAATTTAAATATTTTGCTGTAACAAAAGGCAAATTGTGGACACTTAATCATGAGTGTCTATAGGGAACAGTCAAGCTTGCTGGAAGGTCCATGAACATTTGGGTTTGCGTTTCTGCAATGGAGTTTTGGTCAGGATTAAAGGTGTTCTTGATGCTGAGAAAATCTGGCAGATACTTATCCATCATGCAATTGCGCTCAAATTTATTCGGCAGCAGGACACTGACACAACAAACAAAGTCCAATGTAAAAAAAAAAACAAGATGCACAGGAACAGAAATGATTAACACATACATTTTTGAAAGCCGTCTTTGTTTACAGCATTTTCCTCCTACTTAAAACCAAAGAATAAAGATAATAGAAACTTTTATCCAGTCAGCGTTTAGAAATGCTAATAGAAACAAAAAAAGATGTAACAAAATTGAGACAAAACAAACCTTAGTTTGAAGAATCGTTAAAGTGTCAGTGGAGCTTATATATTTATTTTACTGGTATATATCTAGCATCAAAGGATTTTTCAGTGATATTCTTTTATTGATGCACTGTTTGATCTCCTCTGCAGTGAAGCCTCGTTTCAGTCAGCCCATGAAGATGCGTCGACGGGTGCTGGAGCAACCGGTAGGCAGCTCAGTTCGACTCAAGTGTCTGGCCAACGGTAATCCAGAGCCGGTCATCAGCTGGTGGAAGGATCAGACCCCACTGGCCTTGCCTCAGAAGAACAGAGGGGCTCAATGGACACTGACTCTGAAGAACCTACAGCCACAAGACAGCGCAAGGTATACCTGCCTTGTCTCCAATGCCGCCGGACACATCAATGCCACCTACAGAGTGGATGTGATTGGTGAGTTCAGTCTGAGAAAGACCGTTCAGGGTCATCAATGGAATATAATTCATGTTTAGATCCTAAAATATGTATGTGTACAAAACACATTATCGGCACTTATAATTTTAATATAAAGCAGTGCATGTATGATTTGATATCATATCATATTATATTTATTTTATAACATTTTTGTACAATTTGCTAGTTGTAAACAGTGTGATATTTTCATTTACTAAATTTTTCGTTTTTTATATTTAAGACAAATAAAAAATCAACCATTGCATTATTATATACATCCAATTAAATAATTTCAACGTTGAATTACAACCGACTTTCTGATTCATCTGCAGAGCGCACCAACTCCAAACCCATTCTGACAGGTACTCACCCGGTCAACACCACAGTAGAGTTTGGTGGCACGGCTTCATTCCAGTGTAAAGTACACAGCGACGTTAAACCAGTGATCCAGTGGCTGAAGCGGGTGGACCCGGGCACAGAGGGTAGATATAACTCCACGCTGGAGGTTGGAGGGCAACATTACGTGGTGCTACCCACTGGAGATGTGTGGTCCAGGCCGGATGGGTCCTACCTTAACAAGCTGGCCATCGTGAAGGCCCGTGATGAGGATGCTGGCATGTATATCTGCCTGGGGGCAAACACAATGGGCTACAGTGTCCGCAGTGCCTACCTCACTGTTCTCTCAGGTCAGTCCTAACTCTAGTGTACCAGTGCTTTTAAACTGTGAGGGCTGCATGATGCTGGCAATACCTCACAACGCAATGGTCTACCATTGTGTGCACTGTTCTGATGTATTTCTCTCAATAAATAAATTTAGTTTCATAATTTTATATTATGTGATATTTTCACATTTACATTTTTACATTTCTTTTACCAATGTTACCAAGAAATAATGATAACCACAAAAGTGTCAGATCACCAGGTGGCGCTATGAATGAGAATGAATATTGTTCTGTTATTGTACTTGGCAATATTCTCACAAATGTCAGAATTGGTGACTGACCATATCAACGATAAATGTATTGTTCTCTGTGACCACCCGGTGGCGTTATGACTGATATTGTAGGTTGCTAAATGAATATGTATAGGCATGGTCTCTTAGTACGCGTAGCTAGTTTGATCCCAATCGGACATTGTATGGTTCAGTTATAACTACTTCCTGTTTATGGTTAAATTTCATTTTGCGACCGCCGCCATGTGCACGTAGTTTAATAAAGTCAATTTTTTACATTTCTATTACCAATGTACAGTACAGTTAAAAACACAGTTAACAGAAAAATTCTCCCAAAAATGGAAGTGTTACAAAATTTGTTAATAACAAACAAGAAATATAAATTAAACTAATATTTGGTGCGAACACTGTTTCCTTTCAAAACAGCAGCAAGTTCTGAAAGAGCTCTAGGTAAGGGGTTTCACACACCTTGGAGAACTATCCACAGTTCTCCCGATGATGTACCATGTCATCCCTTCCAATGCTTTTTGGTCTTTTTTTATGATGAAGATGGTTCTTAGTGACTTAAGTCGCAAATTTATTTTCCTGCAGAACAATGACTCCTCCAAACATATAGCCCGATCATACACTTCCCCGATGGTGGTGCATGATTGACAGTTATTTGCCTGTATTTCTCAGAAAACATCCTGACCAAATTTCCAACTCCATTTGCAAAAATGAAGCCCAAAACTCCATCCTTATTACCTGCTGACACTTATTATTGTACTGCTCCCTGCCCTTTGACAAAAAAAACGCACAAAATTGGAAAAATTAAAATAAGTTTGCTTGAGGAGTCCAGAACACCTTCAAAAGAGCTTGAGCACATCTTGAAACCTCGTTGATGCAATATGACTACCTTGTGTCTTTTTGCTGTTTCTGTTTTTTGGTTTCAACCTATGAGTAACATTAATGATCATTAGAACCGTTTGGTATAATTGGTTGACCATAAACCTGAATTTAATCCCATAAAAACCCTGCTTTTGGACAAGTGTACCTAATTGCTAATGTTATCAACAGCTTATATTAATTTGATTTATATTTTGATCAAATCGACGCCGAATCGGTCATTACTTGTATTTCTGAAAGCATTCTTAGTTTCCAGCATTTTTTACATTTGCCTAAAAACTTTCCACAGTACTATATTTTATCATACGGTGGCTGATGAGACAGGTCTCACTAAATTCAAACATCGACATGATTGTGTGAATTACTCCCCATCTCAATCTTGTTCAGCTCAATACAGTTCCTCTGGACGCCTCATTATTTTATGTTTGCAGATCCCAAGGAAGAAAAGGATGTGATTTCACGGCACATCAGCTCTGGCTTGCCCTGGCCAATGATCATTGGGATCCCTGCAGCTGCTCTGCTCATCGTTGGCACCATCGTTCTTTGGCTGTGCCACAGCCGCAGACGCCATGGGCCTCTTCCCCCTCGAACATCAACATTCCGTGACCACCACATCCCAGACAAGGATGCTAGCACACCAAACACCATCAGCACTGACCTGACGTGCCAGAGACTCGTTGGAACAGGATCAAAAATCTACACCAAGGTGTACACAGATGTGCACACCCACACACACTCGCATGCGCACGTGGAGGGGAAAGTGCACCAGCATTTCCATTATAAGTGTTAAGTGGTCTCCATCAGGCCACCCATGCTGCTGCCTTTGTTCTCATGAGCTAAAAGACTTATTATACTGTACAAGGATCAATAAACCCAAAGCAGACACCAAGAAAGGTCTCAGGTCGAGGAAAATGACTGCAAAGGACTTCCATTTTCCTTTTGCTTCTTCAAGAGTGAGTGTGAACAGTTCAAGAGCTGTCCAGGAAATCAAATTGGAAGTACGGCAGAGATGTTTTATATATTTGGAGAAACTGTGATATATTTTATGGTGGGTCTGTTTACAAAGTGTTTGCTAAGATGTGGTGTTTTATACTTTATCTGTTGTACAACAATGTTCTGAAGAAATTATGCAAGGAGATATCAGGGAAGCCAGGCGGATTTCTAAGAGTAAAGAGGTCAAGTTTCTGTTGTATTACCATTGTGAGGTACTTTATGTGTTTAGCTAATCTTTCTGATACATGCAGTATTATTAACCTTACAGTACCTTCTCCGTGGCAATGAAATATTACTTTTATATACATTTTGCTAGATTTCCTCCATTACAAAAATAAGTTTATTTCAAGTTTAATCATGAATAGCTGCAAATATATTACGGTTTGGTTCAAGTGTCCGTTTGTGACACAAATGTACGTTTTTTCACTAGAAAGTTTAAATTTAAGAAAACATAAATTTAAGAAATCATAACGTAAATAAATATTGAAAAGCAACGCTTCAAAAATCGAAGCAAGGTGCCGTTGACTTTAAAGCATTACAAATGGCGGGTACTCATCAAAAATGTGATGAATCCTCTCTAGATCGGCTAATCATTCCCATTCTTCGGAATACCAATGGAAAAGTCAGATTATGTGATTATGTTTTAGTTTGTCACTTGATAACAACATCTGGAACGGTTCATCACATTTACATTGCATCCTAGGGCCTCATGTTCAAACATTCAATGGATTTTCTACTAAAATGCGTACATACACAGCTGAAAATGTGCGTACACACAAAAATGCAGACGTTTTAATTTCTGCCTACACTAGTATTAGTAAATCATCTGGCTTACTTTTTCAGCTCTGCATGTTTTAATAATTGTGTTCTTAGGACATGTAGAAGGTTCGTAATTTCAGAAGTGTTGTTCTGATTTGCAGTTCAAATGTTTACCATTGCTTGATTTTTCTTAAGTTTCAGTGCATTGCTCAGTCACTAAAGAAAGTGTACTGTTTTTAAACTTGGCAAAACAAAGCCGATGATATATTCTTATTCATTCGTAATGTTCGTGCAGAAGATAAACTATTTCCAAAAGGAAAGTATTATTTATTAGAAACAAAGTACTTTAGGACTATTCAAACAGTAGCATTGACCACATTACACTACTTGAACTTTAAATCTAAGGAAACCTTGTAGAAATGAAAGCAGCAATCAAAGGGCTCTCGCATCTCAGGTGCTTTAGCATGGCCAATTGTTTTCACCATGTACTAAGACCAGTCCTTATTTACAATCAAGAGTGAACTGTTAACATTTGAGGAATAAATGGCCAAATTAAATAAAGAAAACCACAAAAGTGTCAGATCACCAGGTGAATGAAAATAAATATTGTTCTGTTATTGTACTGGGCAATATTGTCACAAATGTCAAAATTGGTGACTTACCATACCATATCAATGATAAATGTTTTGTTTTCTGTGACCGCGTTATGACTGATTTTGTAGGTTGCTACATCAATATGTATAGACATGGTCTCTTAGCACACGTGGCAAGTTTGATCCCAATCGGACATTGTATGGCTCAGTTATAACTACTTCCTGTTTATGGTGAGATTTCATTTTGCGACGGCCGCCATGTGCACGTAGTTTAATAAAGTCAAAAAAAGCTTACAATGCAAAATCCCATATGCCTTATGTTTCGAGTTTCGAGGTGGCCAGATTAAATTACTAGGAGCTGTTCGCCTAAGTACAGCACAAGCAGAAGTGGCCATTTTTTGTGGTTTTTGCAAAATAACCTACTTGCTGACGAATTTGGAAAGCGACCTACTTTGGTAGACTACACTTGTTTGCTGAATTTATCTCACCATAAGCTGAAATGCAATAGATGGAGCTATAGAGCCATTTTTCAAACCCCAATCAGAAGTAAATTTCACAAATTCTGATGCGGAATTCTGTGACTTTTCAAGAAAAGTGAGATCTTCAGAAACTGTAATCAGACTTTAAATATAGTAGTCAAAACAGACTGCATACTGGTCTAATACAGCATAAGTGTATGCTATGTTAGCTCAAGTGCATTTGATAGTGGAGCGGTCCATCCACTCCCAAGCCGTGCCCATCCCTTTCAAAATTATTGGTCAAGCATACGCAACCCCTTTGAGATTATTGCTCAACTCACTTTTCCGGGTAGAGTACAACGTGTATCTGATCTGAAAGATTATTGCGCAGATTGAACTGTGGTTGGCCACTTCATCCACTCCCGTGTGTAACTTGAAACCATCAAAATCACACAGAATAACGTGAGGAATCAACTGTAACTTAAAACAAACTGAAAAAAATGTGACTCAAAACAGGCTAGGTCACATCCAATTATGCCTCATTTGGGTTGACGTAGTAGCATTGAAGCCACCAACAGTATTAAAGAATTATGAAGGGAGCGTGGATGGAGTGGGCATAAATGGATCGCTCTGCTGCCGTCCCAATAACTGCACTCCACATTAAAAGTAGTGTAAACAAATAACTTGTTGTCAATAACTTTAATCATGACCTGCTTAAATGCCAGTAGATAAGAAGGAACCCTTAATATTAAACTTGAATAAACTTTGCTTTTGTTTGGAAGCACATAGTTGCTTGTCATAATTAAGCTAATCAGCAATTTATCAGTTCATCAGGTCTTCAGAAACCCCTCATGAGCCGAAATGCAGAAATCATAAATGTGAGATCATGTTTAACTGAGGTACTGCATGCTGCCATATTTACATTGGTGCTCGTACAAGTGTATTTGAATAATATTTTTGTAAGAAATAAATAATTTTCTATGTTCCAGTCTGAGTGGGTTTTCTAGGTGAGAATATGCATTGCTGACTCCCTCACCCAGCCTCAGACCACTGTTAGTTTAACAGGCGGAGGAATGCAATGTGAAAATCAAGTTATTCTTTTCGACACCACGAAAGAAAGGAACCATTCCCAGCAGGATTTGATGGGTATTAATATTCGGGTAGTGTTACAAAGAGGGCGCTGCAGTTTTAAGACCGTTTCCTCAGAGCTTTCTCTGCTATGAAAACTCGACACAAATCACCCCAGAGTTGAGGTCTGGTTACTCAGGTGTCGTATTAGTGAACTTTGACTTCACATGTTTTATATTGTGAGTATATATTTTTTTTTCACTAGTTAATTCTTATACAATCAAAAATTGTTTAGGTTTGGAACTGTTAGCGCTTTCGATGCGTAACACTGGGCCAGGGTGCCATCTAGTGGCGTAATATTTTACAACATTCCAAGTGAGTTTTGTTTTTGTTTATAACTTAATTGTGAATTTAAAACAATTAGCACCGTAGATATAACAACCTCCACCCTTTGGTGATTTGGTTGATATGAAGCCTGTCTTTCATTAGATTAATAAATGTTGATAAATAAATAATCTTCGCTTTCAGTGCATAACTAAGGGCGTCGTCTAGTGGCGTAAGTTAGTACAACACTGAAAGCGAATTTTTTTTCCTCTCCATGTTCATAATATAATGTGTTTTGACATTTACGTATTGCACTTTAAAATTATTATTTTAATTTTTTTATGCTTAATTTGATCGTTTAAAACAATAATAAGCTCCATAATTGGGTCCTTTGTTTGATTAAAGCCATTTAAGGTTACGTCACATACGTGAATTATTTCGCTTTCCGTGTGTAACGACTAACAATAAACCAGGGCGCCATCTACTCCAAACGAGTTTTGTTTTCCGTTTCGTTTTTTTTCCTCTATTTTCCTATAATTGTATACTTTAATAACGTTTTTCACATTTATCACATTTATAATTTACCAATGTATAATTTGTTTTGTAAATAAAAATGAATTAATTGTTATTTTAAACAACCCCACATATTTAAAACATTATTGTTAAGCAACTTTGGTTGATTTAATAAACCCGTTTGAATCACATTATAGTCATTAATATCGTCAAAATTTGGGTTCAGATGTGAATTAAGCTTCGTTTCCGGTGTGTAACAAACAGCGGGCCACTGCGTCCTCTAGTGGTATATATATTTTACCACACTACAAGCGAGTTAAGTTTTTGTCTAGGATTTTTTTTCTTTCTATTTTCATATAATAATGTTCATACTTTTAAATGCGTTTTTACATTTACTTATTACCAATTGACTAATTTGATTGTAAAAATAACTAACAGTCATCACTATAGAAATAAAACCACAACAAGCTCCTCCTTTGGGGCTTTGGGCGATTAAAAGAAATGGCATTCATTTAAGAAATCCATTTGTAGCACGTTATGGTCATTGAAATAATTAGAATTTGGGTAAATACATGTTTTTCTAAAACGGTGCTATCAGCACATTATGAAACTTTCTTGTGCTCTCCTGTTTTTGAGCTTTTTCTGTGAGTACCTTTTGTGAAGTTTAATATTTCCAATTTCAATATTTCCATTTATTTATGTCTTAGAAGAACACATTTTGTTTTTGTGTGTATATGTTTTTTTTTTTACAAACCAAATATGTTTTCATTCAGACTCTGGGATCAATGGAAACAAAAGCGTTTCAGGTAAGACATATTTTTTCAGATATATCTGCCATATAAGCTGGTTACTACATCTCATCAGTTGTGTTCATAACTGAGTTGGGACAGTGTGAAATTTATTTTAGAAAAAGAAGAACCTCGAAAAAAGAGTCCGACCATAAAATGTAATCATTCTGAAAAGGGTTATAACTGAAATAGATTTTAATATTAATTTTGAACAGCCAATAATTCCTATTCACGCAGTAAAAATAAAACACTGTGCTCATTTAATTTCTCAAAGGAATTTAACACTGGATAAATAATTGTTTAATTAAATGATTGCACTGTATTTTAAGATATTTTGTAAACAATTGTTTATTTACAACTGCACCATTGTTTCAAACCATTGAGATTATCTAAGGTTTTAATTTTATTTGTGGATGCGTGAAAAAAATTAATAACACACATTTAAATGAAAGACATTTCAGATTGCAGCAATGGAAACATTCTCGTTCCTATCATCACAAGCCTCTGTCAACTTCTATTGATGTCTATTGCAATAAACATCTACTTCTTCTGCACGAGGAGATACAGAGAGCCATGCCAGAGATTTTACAGTAAGGACATCTCAATTTATTTCCTGAGTTATATTCTTAAACTGATGCCATACATACATATACACATACATACATACATGTACATATATACACATATACATATAGTTTCATTCTCCAACCTGCTAATTCTCTTTTGGGGTCTGCCGGTGCCTATCTCCAGCGCACATCGGGCGAGTCTATCACTGGGCAACATTCACTCACACATTCACACCTAAGGGGGAATTTAGATTATTCTTATATATTTATAATTTATTATTATATAGTATTATTATTTTTATTATATAGTTACATATTTTTTCTATATTTTCAGATACTTATGTTGCTGACTGCTGGAGCTGTAACAAGTCAAACGAGCCGGGTGAATCAGATCAGCAGGTATAAAATTATAATTACACTTCAATTTTACTACAACCATTTAAAGAGTGGTACGCAAAAGTTTGGGAATCCCTGTGAATGTTTCTTTTTAAATCATTGGTTAAAAAAAACATCTGTTAAATATATCATTTATAAAACAAACACAGTGATATTTGAGAAGTGAGATAAAGTTTACGGAAATTGTCCAAGAATTATTTAATTATTTTAATCAAATTTGCAATTCCATTCCATAAATCCCGTAAACTTTATTTCGTAAAATATGTAAATATGCAATGTGTAAAAATATTTTTTACTTATGATTTATTGTGTTCAAAACTGAGCCAAACAGTCCAGTATTTACCGGTAGATATGAAAACATGAAGTATTATAAGCCAGAGTGATATCTAGTGTGTTAGTATTCATTCACATTTTCTGAGGGATGAAAGTATTTCTCTTTGCTCCTCTGTGCTGTATGTTTGCAGGTTGAAGCAAACGCATCCAGTGATCGCTCCGGAGAGGACGAAGTCCCTGAGTGTCTGTATTCTACTGTGAAACACACAACATAGGAGATGGATCTGGAATCAGACAGATTCGTAGTGTTTTTATGTGGTTACCTTTCATAATGATAAATAATATTACAAATATCATGATGAAATCTAGATTGTTCAAGTTATCACAGATTATCTTAGATCTTAACCCTTAGAAGTCTCTGCATGCACCGGTGCATGTGCCAATCACAGCGTCTGTTTCGAATTTGGTAGAAATGATTGTTGTTAAGCTATTTTTTAATTTTGATAATGTGCAGGCCTAAAAAAGTAGTATAAATTACTTTTTTATATTTTTGGATTCAGCCAATTAAGAAAAACTGCTAGTAATCTGTTTGAAATTCTCTATATTTGTTTATTTTTTTTCCTTGATATGCTTATACATGGGATTCTTTTTTAATAACTACATTGTAACAATAGAAAGACTGACGGTAAGTGGAGGAAACATTGCTCCATGTTCAAAGTTCATTTTAGACAAACGCCACAGAATAAAGGTCCGAGTGTACCTCAATGCAACAGTTTGTGGTCACTGGTTCATACACTGCATTCACTAGAAGCACAATTAATCTCATGAAGCATGATTTCATAGCATTTTGGGTATTCACAGAGAGTTGAGGTAAATGAGGTGATATTTAATTGAATTCAACAACTTAAAGAGCTTTGATGCATCTTGCTTTTGCTTGACATCACTATGTGAGGGCGGAACATGCAAATAAAGATTGTTTACATAAATGATATGATTACTGTTTTGATTGGTGCCTGTCTTTCGATGGTTGACTGTTGTTGTCTGTGTGTCCCATGCATGGAGATAAAAAAAGCCATATTTCAACCATAAAAACTGTATGGTTTGACGTTCACAATTGTGACAAAAACAGCTTTGTCGGTGGTAATTCATCAATAGAATATCCAGTTAGGAAATATCTACTATATTGAATAATGATCCACAAATATCAGATTTATTAGAAACACTATAATGGGTATTCGGTTATGGTTTTAGCAAGGAGCACAAGATATTATTTCTTTAACATTCTTAATAGCTGTCAATTATGAGTGTGCTTTAATTAAAAATAAATAAAAGTTCCCTATCCATTTATGTATATTTTTGGAATCTGCAATAGAATTGAATCTGCAAGAAACATGAATCCATATATCAGTTAACATTTGTTCTAGCTTCAGAAATGTCTAAACGTCTACCGTGTATTGTCCATTCAATGCTAATGTGCATTTAATATTTATTAAAGACATTACTTACAGTCCTGATTGTATAGAATATTCCGAATATTTTGTTGTCATAATGTGGGGATAAGAATTATCAGTCTTCGTAAACTCTGGATTTGAATGTCCATATCTTATATACGTATATGTTGATCCCTCCATGCATGAGTTTGCAGGACTCTGTTCATCTAAAAGCGGTTGTTTTTAGCACAAATATCAGCGGTTTCTCAGAGGCTCTAAAAGGAAAGACAGTGTCAGCTTCTCAAACACCTCACTCACCACACACAACCACACTTTTTCCACAGGATGTATTTCTGCACTTTACAAATGCTCAAGTGCATATGCAAACTTAAACTGTATTATTTATTCTAAGCAAGAAGTTCTAGACTTGATTTCAATTTCTAGCTTTTACTTTATAGCAACTTGCATGTTTTTGAATGCAAAGTCTGGTCACATCAAATATAGAATTAGAAATGGATTTTTTTAAGTATTTTTTTGGTTACAGCATTTTTTGACACCTGCCTAAAACTGTAGCAAATAATATATATATAAAAAAAACTGGTTCACAATTGTTTATTAGTAATCATTGCACATGTTGGCAGAGTAGAGTGGTTGGGACCACTTTGAAAATCCACCGTGATTTAAGATGTGTTTGTGTCATTTAGTGGCAGTCATGGCCTTTAGTGGTAGTCGTGGCCTAGTGGATAAGGTGATTTACTGGAGATCAAAACGTCACCGGTTTGATCCCCAGCTCCACTGGGAGTCGAAGGTGGTTGAAACTCCATCCCTCCTGTGACTGTGGTGACCTTGAGCATTTTATCACAGCTCCCGGGCACTACAGCCATGGCTGCCCACTGCTCCCGGTGTGTGTTCACGGTGTGTTTGTTCACTGCTGTGTGTACGTGCATGTGTGTGTGCACTTGGATGGGTTAAATGCAGAGCACAAATTCCTTGTATGGGTCAAGCCATACTTGGTCCTAATGTCACTTTCACTTTCATCTGAAAGAACTGAAGTCTTGTGGTCTAGTTGCCACATATATCAGTTTATCTGAGCCATTTTCAACAATTGACAATGGGGCTATGAAAACACAGATCTATATAATTGTTTAGAATTAAATTATATTTGAAAAATAGAGGAAAGCCCGTTAAAATTCATGGGAAGTTGCTTTGTGACAACCATGATCAGAAAGGACAGAAATTATTATTATTTTTTATTAATAAAGCAGTATCTTCACTTGTGTTATAGAAATAAAGCCAGAGAATATTCCAATATTAATTTACATGTTGCAATTTCCAAAAATTAAGCTAAACTTGGGAAAAATTTATCAAACACTCCCTTAAATCAAATCACCAGTGCCATCTTTTGGTTCAACGTTTGTTATCTGGATAACCTTGATGTTTTTTAGCACAATTCATCTTGGTTATTCGTGTTTTTGGCAAGCACGCCTTGTATAAATGTTTACTTTGCCCAACCTATCTACGAGTCATCGAAAATTCTGCGTTTTTTACCGATAGGTCCAATCATGTTTAATAGGTTTAATAGGTCTAATCATGAACTTGACTAAACCTGCAGAATATGAGCTGGGCTGAGAGGGCACGTGTTCACGGTTCCTGTACGGGTAAACATTAACCCGCGGTACTGTACTGTTGTTCATATTCCCCACCCTGAGGACATAAATCATCCCGGGTTATTTATATAAAGTATCACGACAGGGCCTCGCCTCGACTTCCACAGAGACTGTTGTGTTTGTTCTCGGGGACTAAACCTCCGCGGTCTTTTCCAGGAGACCATCCACAATGCTTTCAGGTCAATGGGGTGTGCTTTTCACCCTGGGGCTGCTCCGTCTAACGCAGGTTTTAGCTTTTAACCTGGACACGGTGAATGTGTTGAAGAAGCAAGGAGAAGCTGGGACTCTTTTTGGTTTCTCTGTTGTCTTTCACCATCAGCTCAAGCCTTCAGATCAGCACGTGTGAGAAACCTTTTCATTAAACTCCTGAGTAATGTTCGGGCTATATAAGAGATAGAAAATGCTAATTGCAGTAGGTTTCTTAAAAGATATATGGGAAATTATAAATGTTCATATAAAGAAAGACTAAACGTTAATGAGCAGCTTATGTTCCAGCTCTCAGAAATATGGATTAATAAAATATATAATATTATTTTCTAGTGGGGTTATTAATAAAACTCCATTTATTTGCAATTTGGAAACGATTTACCACTGAAGGAACATGGCGGTGGAAAAACCTTTTTCTTTCCATTGCAAAACAATTTTGGTATTCCCTTGCAAAACATTTTGGCATGCTCTGCAAATCCTTAATGCTGGGAAACACCTTTATAAAAAAGGGAACTTGACAAAAAAGGAATTAAAATTGAGTGAGCTCAAAGTTGAGTGGAAACTTTGAGAGAAGAGATAGCCGTTTTCCCAGCTGTGGCCATTTGGGGGCTAAAGTCCCGCCCTCCTGAATCTTTGATTGGCTGGATCATGAGTGTCTTCTTGAGATGAGAATGCTTTTCTTCAAGGGTTGATTCTTATTGTTAAGGGGCCGTGATACACAGGATGTAATGATTATGATGTATTCAGTGATTTGCATGTGTTGAACAATATTTAGGACAAATTTACTGTGGGTAAAACTTTGTAATTCTTATATTTTGTTTGCAATTTTATGCTTCCTGTTTGAAAAGAAATGTGTTAATTGAATAATCTAAATAAGATGTGAATGTTGCTCTGTGATGGACTGGCGAACTCACCACGGTATTCCCCTGCCTCTCGCCCAATGTGCGCTGGAAATAGTCACCAGCAGACCCTCATGACCCTGAATGGGAATGAGCAAGATGACTAAAATAATGATAATAATATAATAAGGGAATTGGCATTTTACTATTATATGACGCCGTAACTTAAAGTCAATTTTCAGAAACTGGTAAATTAAATTCAAAAACATCTGCATATCTGTAATTCCAAAACAAGTTTCAGGTTCATCAGAGAGAAAAAAAGCGATTAATGTCCACGTCTCCATAACTTTTTTCAATATGTATCACTTGATATAACCTTCATGAAAACTGGAGCGATAGAGTTTGCGCACCTATCGCAAACTCAACTTTGCGATAGAGTGTAAAAATGCTTGCAAGAGCACAAACCTAACAAGAGCAGGTAAATTGTTTTGCAAGGACATGTAACTTTGCGAAGGGAATGCAAAACATATACAAATATTTTTCTTCTCGCCTTGATTTTTTCCCCCCAGCACGACATCCTCTTAGATGCTCCATACAATCAGAGCTGTGAAATGTTAAAAATGTTTTGATAATTTGTGCAGTGTGCGTGTGCACCTCATTGTCTATTTGATGATCTCGTTTCTATCTTCAGGTTGCTGATTGGAGCTCCTCGTGCTAGGGCTTTGCCTGTTCAAAGTGCCAATATATCTGGCGGTCTGTATAGATGCAAATTTACAACTCAGCCTGATGACTGTGAACGCATCTCTGTTGATGTAGAAGGTTTGTTAGGCTTTACTTTATTCATTTAAGGTATTAGTTTTGAACATACTTAATTTAAAATAATCACAAATTTTTTACTGGAAGCTCGATCAAAAGATCGATTAGGGGTCGACTACAGAGAAAATCAATGGCTGGGTGTCCGTGTCCAAAGTCAGGGGCGAGGAGGCAAAGTAGTGGTAAAGTACCCACTTGGTGTTTATTTCGCCATTGTCTCTATGTTTATAGATTTCTAGTTCAACGACAATGTTTTGTCCAGACCTGTGCACACAGGTACCAAGACTGGAGTTTTACCAATCAGCAGATGTTGGGAAGATGTTTTCTCCTGGAACAGGATCTTAAACGCAGTATGGAAGGAGTAGGGACCAGATCGTTTTGCAGGACTCGGGATGCCGACAAGCGCAAGTTTGGATACTGTCAACAAGGTCTTTCTGTAACATTTTCCAAAGATGGGAACTATCTTGTTTATGGAGCCCCTGGAGCTTATGATTGGAAAGGTAATGCTTAGATGTGGGTAGCTGTCCATTTTGTTCTCTAAGGCTAATCAAGCAGCTTTTTTTTATTTAAGGTACTGTGCACATGGAGCCTGTAGATGACTTCTCGCTAGAAACCTATGAAACAGGAGATCAAAGTCAACACGAGCAGGAGCTAATCCCTGTGGACATCAGCAGCTATCTAGGTGAATAACTTGTTAGAGTTGTTTACTAAATAGCCACCAAACCCAATTCAGTTTTTCTGCAGGAAATTTGTACAAGAAATGGGAGATGTAGAATGCATAGCTTTTCAAAATACTATATTATGCTGAATTTAAAGCTCTAAAATCAACAATTGATCAGAATTGCCGAAACATTAAAGGTTGGTCAATTGGTGCATTTTTAAATAAATCTCTTTATACTTTTTAGAGAAACTGCATTTATTGTTTGATTTTTGTCCATCTCATTGAAATTGCTCATTGATTCCTAAAAAATTTTGTCCAGGCTTTGCTCTAGACACAGGGATGAACCTCCTGAGGATAGGTGAGCTGATTGTAGTGGCAGGAGCTCCTCGGTCACACTATGGTGGTGAAGTTTTGCTGCTGAGACCAGAAGAAAAGGCTGAAAGAAGGAACTTAAAAACTGAACATATCTTTCGAGGACCAGGTTTAGCCTCATCTTTTGGTTATGACCTTGCCGTTCTGGACTTGAATGCAGATGGGTGAGTCTACAACTCAGGACACAAACTAAACAGGTAGCGGCTAAACGTTAATTCAGTTTATTGGAAATTATCATATGAACGTTTGCTTCAGCTGGGATGACCTGGTTGTGGGTGCACCTGAGTTCTCCAGCCAAAACATGGATGAAGATGTTGGAGGAGCTGTGTATGTTTATATGAACCATGCTCAGGGTCAGAACTGGGTTCAAATCCAACCAGTTTATGGGAAGAAGGAGTCCATGTTTGGTTTAGCAGTGGCACATGTTGGGGACCTCAATCAAGATGGTTATCAAGGTTCAACAGAAGTGTTCTTTAGTTCAGTCTTGAGTCTTGGGCCTCAGGTGCTTCTGACTAATGATGTCTATTCAACAGATTTTGCTGTGAGTGCACCCAATGAGGATTCTGGGAAAGGACGAGTGTATATCTATCAGGGTTCGGCTGCAGGCTTTCATCAGAAACCACTGGTTTGTTGGGAGGAGTACCATAAATTGTTATTTATATATATGCGTGACTTTTGCATTTGTTTATAGGTTTTAGATGCCGGAGAACATAATATAAAAATGTTTGGATATTCATTGGCTGGAAACATGGATATGGATGGTAATGGCCTCCCTGACCTTGCTGTGGGTTCACTTTCAGATACTGTGCTTGTTTACAGGTAAGAGGCTACTCTGTCTAATAATCTATTCTTTACTCATAATGATATATACAATATTATGTTAAAAGCAGGGTAGACAATAAAATCTGTGAGCCAATGTTTATATAAAAAAAAGACCCCTAAGTCATAACCTCCTAATTACTCAGCCAAAATACCCACCTCCCCAACAAGGATTATTATTATTCCATTCCATTAATAACAAATAAATGTGAATAAAAAGTTTATTAATATTACTTATTCATTTTAATTTTCAGCAAAGTAGCTATGTAATTCTTTGTCAGAAAATTGGAAGTGTTTTCCCTACCGTTTCTAAAGAGGACATCTCGCCCCTTTAACTCTTATAAATCTTAGCACCCTCTGGTTCATTTGCCTGTCTGTTTTGAATTAAGCAGGATTCTTTTTGATATTTCGGGTTGTAAATAAACATTCCAAGATTTAACACATTAATTTGCAAAATAATTCAAATTTTAGAAATGTAAGAAAATAAAGCTTCATTTTACAGACCCAAAATTGGTGTCATCAGTGCCATCTAGAGGAGAAAAGAAGGTATAGCCCTAAAAAAGCACATAAGCACAAGAAGTGCTTGGAAGAGTGTTTGGGAGAGGTTCACATAGAAACATTTTTTTTTTTGACCTTTGACCTTTCAGAGGAAATTTTAAATCTGTTTCAGCACTTTTGATTTTTGTTATAAAAGGTCAAATCTGTTCATTCTTAATTATTTAGATTTTTGCAGTAAAAAAGAAAATGTTATTCTCAAAAAATGCACGTTTTGTACAATATCGGGATTGTTGTGAAATTTTTTGATGTGAAAGCTTTACAGATTGTAAGGTTGTAAATATGCTCAAAAAGACAGGCAACACTTACTGCTGCTACTTCGAAAAATCAGCCACCCTGCCTTTAATCTAAGTACAATAATCATATAATCAAAGAAAGCTAACATCTTAAAATCTTTTATTTTTCAGGACCAAACCAGTTATAAACATAGAAAAGACATTAACTTTAACCCCAAATAAAATTGACTTCAAGGCACAGGGCTGCAAGAAGAATCCATGGTGTGTACAAGATTCAAATCAGATTTTCCATTTTTTATTTTGATCATCTTCATCACTTTTGAAAATCTTTCAGCATCATTACTGCTAAGTCATGCTTCTCGTATTCTGCTAAGCCATCAACATACAGTCCCAAGCTAAGTGAGTCATGCCCTGTTTCCCTTCTTAAAATATCAAAACCATAATGAAGTGTCCCAGAGCAAATCTGCTCATGTAATTCCAGATGGCTGTTTAGTTTGCTAAAATAATGTAGCTTACAGCCTCGTTTAATGGCTGTTTTTCTGCATCATCTTTCAAGGAGTCGAGTACAAGCTGGGGGCTGATCTGCTGCGCAGAGAGAGGGCCCTTCCGTCTCGACTAGTCTATGTGAATTCGGATGGTGCACAGGGCCTGCAGGATCTGCCAGGACAGGGCAAACAACAGTGTGTCCAGACCAGGCTGAGGCTGCTGGTATACATTGTGTTTTGTGCCTGAAGAAAGAGCATTTAAAATGTCTTTAATGTATTCCTCCCTGTAATTAAACTCTTGAAAAGAGATTACTTTGGGCTTAAAGGGTGCTAGCATGCTAGAGATGTGTAAAAACATGCTTTTGCTCCAATTATGATGTTTTCTCTCAACTGAATTACCCTCAATTTGTCCAAGATGTGTGCATGCATGTTTGATTTTACTGGAACATTTTTAACTTAATACATTAACTTTTTATTCTATACTAATAGCGCTCTGAGGGGCAAAAAATACTTTAAAAGTAACATTTTTACTTTAAATGTTATATTGTGTATGTAAAGATGGATTTTTTTTTCACTTTCATAGCTGTGTTTTATGCCCCATCAATAATCTTATCCAAATAACATTAAAATCCACCTAACTTTTGAAAGCTCTGAAGGCAAATAAAACTTTTTTTAATCTTTTTTTTGAATCCATGTGTTTTAGGGAGACATCCAGGACAAACTCACTAACATTAGCATCAGTCTGTCTGTGTCTCTGGCACCTGGCAACCTGAAACAGAAGATCAGAAACCTCCCAGACTTAGATCCAGTCCTGAACGCTCTGCAAGAACACCGAACCAAAGCAGATGTACATGATCTAATCGTCCTTATAAGTTACTCTCAAACTTTCTTATATTGGAAGATAATTGTTTATCCGTCACACCTTTGTCTTCTGTTCATGCAAACATATTTCTTCTAGGTCAGCTTTGTGAACGCTGGCTGTGGAAGTGACAACATCTGCCAAAGTAATCTGCAGCTGCAGTATAGCTTCTGCTCCAAAGCGCCACAACAGGACAAATGCAAACCCTTGGCCATGTAAGATCACCCACTGTGTGTTTTGGTAAAGATCTGAGGATTTAAAGTGGCCGTTCAGGTCCCACAAACCCTTTCAGTATGCAGTTAAACTTCAAACAAAAAAGAAACACTTAAAATCATTTGCTTTTTGGTGATCAATAAGTTTTGTGTGAAGTTCATTAAAGCATCAGCTGCAAGTCAGTTAATAAAGTTCCAGAATGTCGAAAAGAAAGGTTGACCTATGTACTCAAAAGTCAAATAAAGGTCAAATGTTTAGGAACCCAACCCTTGAGCTTTAAATAGTTATTAAATTGCATTTTAAACTCTAATTTAGATGTTTCATTTAATGGTTTAATGCATGTGTTGTAGGGAAAACGGTGTCGCTGTTATTTCACCTGGTGATGAGAATGTTGCTCTGGAGGTTAAAGTCACTAACATTGGAGGAGACGATGCGCATCAGAGCCAGATCTCTGCACAATTTCCAGAACATTTGCAACTTGCATCAGTCATGCCAAAGAAAAGCAGCGTGAGTTTCCATTTTAACTGAAATCATCAGGTTAATCGATGTCGTCTAATTAAATTAGAATCTCATGTTTTGATTGTACTTTTCTGCACATTTTACACCCAGTCACCTCAAGAGGGCAGTGTTGAAGAAACGCTTTTTTTATGCAGCTGCTGAAACTAAATTTCTGACTGTCAACTAATGTTACAGTAGGGTTGCCACCTTTCGGTTCAAGGAATAAGGAACTCTTCACAAGAGGGAGATGAGTGGATAATGGGTCTTCATTCTATAATGGTTTGCTTGAAATGTCATTAATTATGTTGGCTTGCTTGCAAAGCCAACATATTGTTATTGCACCTAAACTTATTCTTCTTCTTCTTCTTCTTCTCCTCTTTTCTTCTGACAAAAATTCTTAACCCTACTCCTCCTAGCCTGTTCGAGCTACAGCCACGAAACTTTCCACACACCTCAAAGCTGTTATGTAGTTTGTTGCTATGTTGTTTCGGACCGATTGGACCAGCGGTTTCCATGAAAATCGCGAATTTCGGCCCAAAAATCGCCCAAGTCATTCCCTATGGGAGCCCTAGAGTGGTGATGTCATCGCCCACTCTAACTTTGAGTTACACACATTTTATATCTAAATGGTAGAGATTTTTGTCCTCTTTCAGTTGGTGCTGTTTTCATTTTTAAAAACACACGGTTTTTACTCCAGGTGGCCTAAACCACAAAGAGTGCACATGATTGCTCCATTCACCTCCATTCAAAAATTCTGGTGGATTCGTTTTAAAATCTCAATCGCAGGCTATTTCTAACTCGCCATAAATCATTCAAACTTTATCACAGCTTCAAAAAATCTACACCATTCTCTTCCTTAAAGTCTTGTGATTCTAACAGTAAAGGAAATGTTTTATAATGTCTTGTCCTTCTTTCATAATCCTTATTTGTTTGGAGGTATGGATTTCTCAGAAATGAGCAGTTGCACAGAATCAAATGAAGGCTATTTCTAGCTCGCCATAATTTTTTTATTTCTTATCACACCTTCACAAAATTTACAGCATTCTCTTCATTAGGGTCTTCTGCTTCTGACAAAGAAAGAATCATTTCGATATGTCTTACTGTTCTTCTATAATCTTTATTTTTTTGAGGCATGGTAATTGGATTCTCTCCAGCAGATTTTCCATCGTTTGAAAATCTGGCAGTTGAAACTCCAGCAGGTGCAGCTGATTACTAATAAGTAGGTCAAAGGTGTCTCATAGACTTTCAATGGCCCATTGAAATGAATATATATTTAAAGACCATCCTAACAACAATCTTTACCAAGACATCCAAACAAGTCCAAGGATAGTATAGTGGTAGCGCTGTCGTCCTTCACATGGGAGATTGGGGTTCGATTCTTGGTTGGGACATACGAAAACACGAATGCTATGGCAAGCATTTTGGTTTCGTTTAAAAATGGTCATACATATATGTATAGTGGTAATATATGTATAGTATGGTTGGATATACTATACGTAGGATAGTACAGTGGTAATTCTGCTGTCCTTCACATGGGAGGCCGAGGTTTGAATCCTACGACATGACAACACAAATGCTACGGCATAGGGAGCCAGAACGGTGGGTCGACAGGGGGCAGGGTGCAGGGCCAGGCCGCTGACCTATATGAATATAATTATTAAAATAATTCTTAAAATAATTAAAATAATTAAATAAAAATTAAAATAATTATTAAGCAACAATAAAATGCTTGCCACAGCATTCGTGTTATCGTATGTCCCAACCAGGATTCGAACCCCGGTCTCCCATGTGAAGGACGACAGCAAAACAACTGTACTATATCCTACATTTAGCTTACCATAGCATTTATGTTGTCGTATGCTCCATCCAGGATTCGAACCCCGGTCTCCCATGTGAAGGACGGCAGCATCACCACTATACTATATCCTACATATAGTATATTCCACCATACTATACATATATTACCACTATATGTATGACCATTTTAAGCAACAATAAAATGCTTACCATAGCATTCGTGTTGTTGTGTGTCCCATCCAGGATTCAAACCCCAGTCTCCCATATGAAGGACGGCAGCTTCACCACTATACTATATCCTACATATAGTATATTCCACCATACTATACATATATTACCACTATATGTATATGTATGACCATTTTTAAACGACACCAAAATGCTTGCCATAGCATTCGTGTTGTTGTATGTCCCAACCAGGATTCGAACCCCAGTCTCCCACAGTCTCCCTAATTCAAACTTTATCACATCTTCAAAAAATCTACACCATTCTCTTCCTTAAAGTCTTGTGATTCTAACAGTAAAGGAAATGTTTTATAATGTCTTGTCCTTCTTTCATAATCTTTATTTGTTTGGAGGTATGGATTTCTCAGAAATGAGCAGTTGCACAGAATCAAATGAAGGCTATTTCTAGCTCGCCATAATTTTTTTATTTCTAATCACACCTTCACAAAATTTACAGCATTCTCTTCGTTAGGGTCTTCTGCTTCTGACAAAGAAAGAATCATTTCGATATGTCTTACTGTTCTTCTATAATCTTTATTTGTTTGAGGCATGGTAATTGGATTCTCTCCAGCAGATTTTCCATCGTTTGAAAATCTGGCAGTTGAAACTCCAGCAGGTGCAGCTGATTACTAATAAGTAGGTCAAAGGTGTCTCATAGACTTTCAATGGCCCATTGAAATGAATATATATTTAAAGACCATCCTAACAACAATCTTTGCCAAATCATCCAAACAAGTCCAAGGATAGTATTGTGGTAGCGCTGCCGTCCTTCACATGGGAGACTGGGGTTTGAATCTTGGTTGGGACATATGAAAACACGAATGCTATGGCAAGCATTTTGGTTTCGTTTAAAAATGGTCATACATTTATGTATAGTGGTTAAAAAGTACTAATTTGCTAAACCATCAGATCCGAACCAAATCGAAAACCGTGGTTAAAAACCAAGGAACGTACTGAATGTGAGCTTTGTGTACTGTTCCATCAGTAGTAAGCACGGTGGAGTGTGAAGTCCACCCTCCCATGAGGCATCACAAGGACATCAGATGGGGCAGCACAGTGGGTACTGTGGCCTTCCAATTAGAAGTTTCCTGTGCTTTGAATACTCCAAATTTTCCTTAGGTGTGAATGTGTAAGTGAAGGTGTGTGTTGCCCTGCGATAGACTGGCGACCTGTCTCCCAACTCTCACCCAAAGTGAGCTGTATATTAGTTAGACGATAAATGAATGAATCCAGGTTGGTCACATGATACTGACAATTTGATAATATATCTGAACTTGACTCATACTGCCCTTATTCAGCGATGCACGTTTAACTAGTTTCTCATAACCGTTCATACTGTGAAAAAAAACTAGTCTGAACGAACAAGCCAAAATATAAAAAGTGACAAGATACTTAAAAATAAATATGAAGTAAAAATTTAGTTTGTGAATTACAGTACTTGTACAAAAAAAAATCACAAAGAGCAGCCTGTATTTATTTATCTCATAGACGTGTGCAGAATTTACGCTAAACAAATTGAAGTTATATGATTTGTCCCCTCTTGCAGGAAACCCAGGTGCAGTGTAACACCAACGAGAATAAAACCCAGGTAGACTGCCAACTAGGAAATCCGCTTAAAAGAGACTCTGAGGTGAATAGAGCAACACATTTAATGTACAATTATGTTCACCAGGATCCTAATGCAGGAAATCATTACAGGTCTCCATGTTCCTGATGCTCAACACAGAAAAGCTATCCTTGAGAGTAACCAGTGCGAATGTAACTCTGCTGCTGAAAACGTGAGGAAGCCAGAGTTTCTATAATGAATAGTTGTGTTCCTTAACTAAAACATTTTAAAAGGTGATTTGCTTGTTATTGTCCACAGCATCAGTATTCAAGATATCCCGGTAGTTGTTGCAGAAGCTAAAATAATATTTGAGTTGCACCTAAACATCACTGGGTAAGTGCAATACATTACTTTGCGGTCAGATTTAATTTATTTATTATTATTTTTTTTTTTAATTTTGCAAGAACTCGCAGATTATAAGAACAAACTTTTATAAGTTAAAGCTAACTCTGACATATACTTGGTACAATGGTATTAGTAAATTCAGCTGAGGATTTGAATTGCATTTCAAATCAACGTGTCAAGGTTTTTTAGCATTTTTAATTACAAATGTAGGTCATATTATAGACTTTTTAGAGCAATGTTTTAGTGTTGGTCCCTCATCAGACA
>SRMA01026172.1:507679-569979 GCA_007224835.1 Danionella cerebrum | reverse complement strand
TCTGCGCAGCGCCGCATGAAGTCGAACGCACCTATAGACTGGTGTCACTGACGCCGCCGTGTGATTACAACATTCATCACATGACCAAAACAGAATGACCAAAACAATGTGATTTTACACTCATTCTAAACTTATGAAACATCCCAAAAGCATGACTACATGGAATATTTTGTAACTTTAAATAAAGATACTTATGTTTAAAGTTTAAAGCACTATACACAACTGATTTATGTCGTAAAAACCAGGAATGAGGTGCTTTCCCAGATCAGAACTTTGAGTCCCCGAGCAGTTGGTCGTCAGAGCTCTAGCTGTGTTGTCTCTTAGTCCAGTTGGAGCACATTCTTCACAGACTGTTCCACACACAAAGGAGCCAAGACTAGTTTAACCAGCACTTTTAACAGTAATTGTTTCTAGTGCAAACATGTCACATCTACGAATCAGTTCAAGAAACAAAAATTGTTTTAGTGTTTGAAAATAGAGTAGTTTATGCTAAAAGGTTGTAGAATTTGTCTAAAATAGGAAGACAAATGAGGAACAATAGTCCAGATTTTCTGGCAAAACCGTCACTTTGCTCATTTGGAGTGTTTCTTCACCAGAAGTGAGGTTTGCTTTGGTCATTATCCTGCTGGAAGACAAAATGCTGATGTTCTCTTGCAGACTGTGTGAGGTTGTTTTTTAAAATCTTCTTATAGTCAACCTTTCTTCAACCCTGGTAGCAAACACACATCCCCAGAGCATTATACTCCCACCATCAGGTTTGACCGTGAAAGTGCTTTACCCCCTCCTTCTCCAAACATACGCTCTCTCATCTCTTTCAAAGTTGTTTTATCTGACCAAAAGACACACTTCTAGTCAGAATCACAATTTCCAAGGTTGTCCCAAATCTTGGGTCTTTAGAAAACTCTTTATACATTTCTCAAATCTAACCTAATCTTTTTTTGTCTCTTCCAAGGGGCACGTTATTTTTACAAGATGTTTGACAAGAAACTTAAGTGCAATTTAAAAGCTTAACAAGACAATTAAAGTTGGTACCATTTAAAAGTATTTTGGACTGGTTGTCAAGGTAGAATTTTTGGTTGCTAGTCAGAGTCAGTGACTTAATGCATAGTTCCCCATGCCACTATGAATGAGCCCCCCCACCCCCACGTATCCATGATTTTCCTTAACTGAGATATTGATATGCCAAGTATGGTTGCTATGGTAAACAGTCTGGTTGCTATTGTAAACAGTCTGGTTGCTGTGGAGGTCTCAGTAACAAAATAATCTCTTTGTCAAGACGAGTTATATAAACCAACCCACGTCTTTATTATTTACCAAAGATGAAGTTCAGAAAGTTTGGTTGCTAGGGGTAAAGTATGGTTGCTAGGGAGCTGTCAGCGAGATTTTTTTATTTGTTACTATGATTAACATAAACAAACGCCCATTTCTCTGCAATGCTTAATCTTGAAGATATTTCTCCCATTATATTTGTTGCCCTTTTATTTAACGCCTTCTATTGGGTTCAAATACTTTTTCACAGTGGTTCTCCCCCAAGTGAGGTCCTCAGTTTGAGTTACAGTTTCCCAGAATTCCTTTAGTAGTACCAGTCTGAAAAGGTATAGAGACCCGACTCGGACAAGTTTGAATGTTTTGATGACAAGCCCAAATAATTAGGTTAAATTATTGTCAACAACAGTGGTTCGTTCTAAAGCCAATCAAAGTAATTGTTTCTTAACGAACCTAATAATACTGACTTTAGCAAATCAAACTTTCTATAGAAGAAAAAACTTTGTTAAACATCACTTGGGATCTATGAAACATTGGCAAAAAGTTGTTTGCATCAACTTATTTGAAGTATTTGACAGTTATTAGTAAATCATAATAATTTCAATGTTTATTTTGTTATTCATGTTAACAATTTGGCAAAACGGATAAAAACACAGAGTTCATGGTCAAGTAATAAAGTACTGGCCTGAAAACAAGGGCCAACTTCACATTAGTCACTCATTATTATATAAAAAATGCATGATGCCACGTTAAAAATCATGAGTCATTCTTTTATAACCAACCTTGTCACCAACAGTTGACCTTATCTTCACATAATTAAACTGAAACTACAGACGTCTGGTGAAGTCTGGCTGTATCTGGAACGCATCTTCAGTGTTACACAAAGGTAGAAATAGTTTTCAAATAAATAGAAAAATACAGAATTCAATAAGAGACTATGATTTAAAGTTAACAATCTAAGACTATCTTGAAAGGTATGCCCTGGACAAGTTTAGGCTCAACTCTACAGGACACTGTTGCTCCAGAACCTACTGGGTTAGGACTCAAATCCCATGTTAGTCAGTCTTGGCTGTCTTCTGCTTCCAGGGGTAAATAAGTTCCCCAACAAACAGCTTCTTGCACAGTGCTACCCAGGAATCCTTAGGGTAACAGCTGAAGGTGGGCGTCCGGTAGCATGCCAGCACAGAGCTGCACTTCAGTGGGTTGATCTGGGAGTTAAAAGACAAACTATTTTATATCACCATGAAACCTTAGACATCCAAAGCGCAGCGTTTGCTCTGCTTATATTACACAACAAAAAGAAAAACGATTCCACACATAAAAACCAATTACCTACCTCCATCATCAGATGAAGAGCAGTTCCTGGCTCCTCACAAAGTACATTAAATTTCACCCCCTCTGCAACACATAGGGATTAATAAATATATTAAGATTAAACTCGATGGCTAAAGACTGTACACAAACTTTGATGTTGGCTTGTTAAAATGATGTTCATTAGCAAAATGGAATGGTTGCTAAGGTAGAATTTTTGGTTGCTATGGAGCAGTCAAGACATCATACAAAGTCCCCTGTGCCAATATGAGCAATATAAACCAACCCCCATGTCTCTATGATTTTCTTTAGCTGAGAAAGAGTTTAAAAAAATCTGGTTGCTAGGGTAAACCGTTTGGTTGCTAGGGAGCAGTCATAAAATTTGTCACTGTGATTAACATAAACAAACTCCAATTTTTCTATGACGTTTCATCTTTTCGTTGCCTTACCAAATTTATTTTCAATGGCAATTATAAGTCGATGGTAAATTGTTAACCCCTGGGGTTCAAATACTTTTGGGGTTGGTAAATTCTTGCCCAGACTGATAACCTCCACAAGTGTGGTCTGTTTGAAGCTTTTATGAGCTTCTCAGTTTATGTTACAGCTTTATAAAGTTTCTCCCCATGCAAAGTCAATGAAAAATTTCCCAGGATTCTCAGCGATTTCCCAGAATCACTTCAGTGGTAGCGATCTTTAAGTCTTCAAATATTAAAGTCAGGGTTTTTATTAGGTCGATTTAACCTAGGTATATTTGTGTTTTGTGTGACTAAAATTAATATTACAATTAATAATAATAATAATTTGCAAATGGATGGTACCGACAGTTTCACATCCGGCCCTCTTTGGCAACCCCTGGGGTAACCTGTAGGGGAAACCCCGACAGATAATAAATGGAGTTCAATGTGCGTGGAGTTTGAAATGTTCAAAACTTACTGTAATGATAATGAATTTTCACTCTGTGAAAGTCTTTACCCGGTGTCCTTTAAAACCAGTTGTTACAAATGCAAAGTCAAGCAATCAACCAAAGTGTGCAGTGGTGCGGCCCACCTGCCAGTCTGTAGGGTCTGCAGATCCGCAGGCCCATGGCAAACAGAGGGAAAGAGTTGATTAAATCGACGCTGAGGTGAATGACTCCCTGGAACAGAACCACCACCAGACGCAGCTAGAAACGAACACATGTCGTGAAAGAAAGACCACAAATACAATTCCAAACAAGAGTGAATCAGAGAACAGCATCACCAGAGTCCCTCACCAGAGTAAAGACCAGGTAATACAGGGCAGTGGTGGGAAGCAGGAACAACAGGATCGTAAAAAGCAAGGTGCCAATGAACAACTGGAACAGAATCAGAACACAATCAGACTTCCGAGAGCACAAGCCCATTTCTTATCCACTAGATTGGACCGGAGTTCGCTTAAAAAAAGGCAACATTCATCTAGCAGTATTTACAAAATGGAGGAATTTGTGTTTGTTTATCTCCAGTCAGTAACTACTTTTCACTTCTGTGTTTCATTCTGTCTCAGAATTGCACCGCCATGATTGTGCGTTGTGATTGGCTGAATCTAGATATTGCGTTGTGATGAAAATAAATGCTGATGTTTATCGTGATGAAAGAGAAGAAACAGACCAGTGTTGTCTCTGGGGAGAACTCAAATGTACAGTTCATGCAAAACAGCCAAAGAATTTACAAGAGTCCGAGGCTTTTTGACCAAGAAAAATGGACTGCTTTATCAACAGAGAAGATAAAGAACTTCCTCAACAACTACCTCAAGAGACTTCAGGCTGTCGTTGATGTTAAAATACAAAACTATGGCTGGGAACAATGATTTTGGAGTTATATTTTCTGGAAAATGGCTAAGAAAAACATTTTTTCCCAGGGAAAGTAAACTTATTTAGGCGGTTTAATGGAACTGAAGTCATTTGAGAAGAGATACCTGATCCAAGTCGTATGAGCACGAGTCCACCCTCTGCCTCAACACGTTCCATTTCTTTCCCCTGAAGAGCCGCCAAAGGGACGACAGACCATAGATCTTCATACAGTACAGTCTGACGAGAAAAACAACAATGTCTACTTCATGACAAAGAACCCAAAGAGCTGTTCGTGGAACATATTTAATACCCTGGAATGTGAATATATGAAAAGAAAGAATACTGACTAACAGAAATGCATCAACGCAACCTTCTTGCCATTATCAAAACCCATTGTGCTTCACCATCTGCTCATCACCATTTGTGAACAATAATCTGAGTGGTCTTAAAGGTGTTTTGTTGTATGATGTTCTTGGGTCCAAAAAAATGAGTGTGTACATTTTATTTATGGAGGAAATAATCCTTTCTTCATTCTAAACTCGTCACCTATTTTAAAGAGCGTGTTTAATCTAAAGTTATGTTAAAGATTTCTTTAACTACGAGAGAAAAATGGGCATGTAGTATCCCTTTTTTTTAAATCTACACTGCCCTCTACTGGAAATCAAAGGCAGTAAAGAAACGTGAACGCTGAAAATATCTTAAAATTATCCATAAGAGTCGAGCTAAAAACAATGTTGTCTTTATGAGGACTGCTCACTATATCTATTCTATCAATAAATAACAAAGATGAAAATTTCACTTTTTAATACGGGTGTCACGATACATGTTTACGATATCAATTAAACAGTAAAAAAAAAGAAAAGAAACTGAAATGAAAACGTAAGCATTAAATTTTTCTCCTGAAACTTTTTCAACATTTAAACTTTTATTGAAGGGGATTTTCAAGTTACTTGTGGAAATTTTCACGCTGTAAAGCAAAGAACATGGGGGGGGGGGCTATTCCAAATACCTCTGACAGCAGACAGGATAAGCCCCGCCCACTGAACGTTGAAAAGTCACTACCATGCTCTAGTTTGATGTGTTTTGTCTAAGGTTTGTTAGAGATTGTAATATCACCCAGCCTCTAGGGGGCAGCGATACAAAGTACAGTCAGGAGAGTTTCTCAAAAACAAAAGCTCCTAAACGATATCTCCCAGTAACTCCGCGATACATATTATGGCTACATTGTAATTTATTAAGAGATAGATCGCCTTTGTCTTTCAAATAAATCATTTTAATAACATTACGTTGATTGGTTTAAAAAGTTTCACACACCTTGCTCCATAGACATAAAAACAGTAGATGTGGAAGGTAAGGAGAGCCACAATGTCGGACAAGACAGAGAGCGCAAAAGTCAATCCCAAGCTGGCTGATAGTCCCACATACCACAGGATCCTCTCAATGAACGGAGACATCAGGTGGATGTAACCTGGAGACAGGGAACCGGTGAGCTACAGCTTGGATCTCCTCGAGGAGGACGTTTGAACAATACTTACTGATCCACAGATGGATGTGGTACAGAAAGAACCTCCCCAGAACCTGATCCAGAGCCTTGTTCATCTTCAGTCCAGCAGGAGCTCCCATGAGCCATTCCAAGAGCTCCTGGAGCTCTTTAGCCACACGCTTAACATTCAACCAGATGATAAATCACAATAAGCCAAGAAGCAGTGAGAAGACGCCAAAACCAAGCAAATAAACCCAACTTTTACGAAACTGAATTGACAGAGCTTTTGGTAGTGTTTTAGAAAGAAGGAAATTATATTATTTGAAACTTTGTATTTTGTTGTAAATAAGAGGAAGAAAACTGATGGTTAGAATTGTCAAATTTTTAGTTCTGAAAACCACTGACATGACGTTGAAAAAAGCAGTCAGATTTTAAGATGGAATTCAAAACGTTTTTAGTGACTAGATTAAATAATCAGGTGAATTTCATAAATTAATTCACTTTGGTGGATTAAGGGGTAAAGCGCTCAACTTTTTAACCTGATCTCTTTAAGACGTTTCATTTTTATTAATCTGAAACATTCCTGGCCAAAAAACAAATAATTTTTTACAGAAAATGGACAGTGAAATCTGAACGGTTTAGAGGTCTTACAGATCCTGGGTCAGTGCTAGATCGAAAGACTTAACTTAGCATTGACCTCACTTCACTTTATCACCTATAGAGGGTGCCAAAGAACAAATTAGAAAAATAGCCCAGCGATAAAGCTTGCATGAAGAAACACACATTGCAACATTTATTTGAGTTTTAGTAAATTTAGTAAAGCTGATTTACACAAGGGTTTTGAGCATACGCAACATTAATGCATTTGAACTAGCATCAATAGAAATATAGAAATAAATTTTGTTCAATTTCAATTGCTTATAAATTTATAAATTACTTTTCCATAAACTTATGCATTTATGTTGACACAGGAATATTTGTAGTATTTTAAGCACCATACACTGTTAAAAAATTATCCAAAAACTGTAAAAGTTTACAATTCATTTACTGTTGGATATTAAAATTAATGTTACAGAATTTCATTACAAAAGGTGAGAACATTTTAACTTTAAATTTACTACAAATATTTAAAAAAAAAAACTGGCTTTTACAGTTTTGTAAAAACAAAACCAATATACAAAACTTTCTAAATGGTCTGTGTATCCTTCAAATTAAAAAAAAAAAGCAAAAAACATTTTAATACAGAAAAATACTTCATTATATTAATGTCAAAATATTCAGATTTTGATTCAAATCCTGTGAATTTTGAGCCAAAAAGAAACTCTGAGAGAAAAACATCATACATACATCAGCAACAGGAACCAGGGTTTCAGCTAATTTACTGATCCGATTTTCCCGATAAAGCCACGAGATGAGCAGCAGACCAAGGCCTATGTCCACAAGAAAAGACACTAAAATATTTGCCTTTCTGAAAAGAGAATAAATCAAAGCATTACAAAACATAATAAATTAATAATTCACTTTTTTTTTAGAATTTACAATGTTTGGTCGGATTTTTGAGATGGAACATATTAAATAATTTCATTTTTTTTATTAGTATTGTTTCCAAACATAAAAACATCAGGAGAGTGATGAATTGTTATAGTATAACTATTTATACTACGTATAATTCAAAGTAAACATTATATGTGCTCTCATTTTCAAGAAAGGCTAGTGATTAGCTTTGAATAGTAATGGCATTTTTATGTGATCATCTACATTTTTAACCATTTGAAACTAGCTTGACTTCAAAGAGTGTGATTGCCTTGACTCAATAAACATACCTCATGAAATCCATGTGTATAGCTGCTTTTTTAGAGGAGAAAACAATCTTGAAATGGTCCGCCCTATAACCGGACTGAACACAAGTGGACAGCTTTCTTGAAATGAACACTACTGGTCGTACGTGAAAAATCCTGTCAAAATATCACAATGAGGTGATTTAGTCGCCCCTTCGTTTTTTAGATCGAAGGTCACACAGGACTCACCTGAAGCTGCAAAACCAGAGCCACAGCGACAGAAACCACATTAGCACAGTGCAAACTGGACCAGATGCTTGTTTTAGAAGCTCAGCAATAATGCTACCTTCCCGTCCTTCAGACTGCCAGTGGGTGAGTTTCAGAGGCCCATCATCATACTTGTCCAAGAAAAACAGAGGCTGAGTTTGAGCAACTGTCTGGAAGACCAAGCGCAGCTCTGAAGGCTCCGGCTCAGCCTGGTTGACCTCTTGAACCGGATGAAGCTGCGAAAGCATAACCTTTCTCTGGTCATAATGAACAAGGACGATCTTATCTTCATCACTGCTGTCAATTCCATTCTTCTGCTCTGTGCACCGCAGTGGTTTCTCCTTGTTCTGGACCACTTTGCAGGCAAAGCCTCTTTTACCAATCTCACGACTCAACTGTAGCCAACACCTTTGTGGGAAGATGGTACTTAAGTCTTTAAGGAAGCTGTCCATCTCTTCTTGGCCCTCTTTCGGCATGCTCCATGAGCCCAGGACAGTGAGGTCTACTTGAGTCTGACTCTGAATCTCAATCAAGTATTTCTTCACCTGCCCAGGTATGAATGGATAGTGCACTACAGCTAACACCACAGCAGAATTTTGCCCTGGGATCCAGCGGCCGACCAGCAGGCCACTGTCGGCAGTGTTGCAGCACTGTGGGAAGAATATCTTCAGCACCATGTTGAAGTATTAATAAGTCCAACTGTAGAAAAATAAATGTTCAAATGTAATGTTTTTTTTATTCACACTATTAGCAAGCAAACATAAGCAAGTAGTCCAAAGCAGCATCCAAAAATCTAAAGAGGCGTATTTAACATCTGCGTCCTTCAAACGAATTGAACGTCAGGGTCGTTTCTATGGAAACCAAAAGCTCCAGGCAAATTCTCATCGATTTAAGCTAACGGGTTTGCGTGGATTAACACAGGGACATTCTAATATATATCTTGATTAACGTAAGTAACTATGTGTATGAAATGTAACGTTACCTTGTGGATTTTGAAGGTCGGGAACTTCTGATATTTTATGCGAGTTTAGCAAAAACTACAAATTATTTGTAATATTACAACCTTTTTAAGAAGCATCTACCGTTAAAACTGTAATAAAACACATGTTTAGGCAAAGATTTGTTAGTCAGAAGGTAATTTTCTACACGAACTTGTGTTAAAAAAACTGAACTCCTGATTTGATTGACCATAGCGCTCCGGATGTTTACAGTCCGTCATTAAATTGAGACCGGACGAACGTAACTCAAATATTTAGTTCCGAGATCATTGTTCACTCAAAATTTAATTCCAATTTCAATGAAAATAAATTGAAATGCAGAAATATATTATAATATGTATTTTCATTAAATCTGACTAAAATAACGATTTGACTAAGCCTTTCTACACGCAAATGGCATACAATTCCCGTTTAAGTTGTAATTAAATATCTTCAACCATTATTTTAGTTATTCAGTATGCATTCAAAAAAATATATTAATCTAAATAGCACACTTTTTTTAAACAATCTCCTTTAAATGTCTAAATCGAGTCATAGAACCCTACTTACTTGAGATGACCAGTTCGTGAAATAAACTTCCAGTCCCTGCAGCAAACGTACAAAGAACCGTTGGCTATCTCTACTTTCAAGACAAAGTCAGGGCCCTCGGTAGAACCAGCGTTCCCCTGCTGATAAGCGAACATACGATAAGAAAGAACAGCTCACAAACACAAAAGAAAGCAAAATGCATTTATTCACATAAATATTTAAAACGAATGTGTGGAAAAGCTTACCAGTAACTGCCATAATGAAAGTGGTTCACATTAAATACAAAATAGATAATATATACATATATAGATCGCTAGGAAAATGTAATGCGGTACTCTTCCAAAAGATGGCGCTGCAGTCAAACAGTCCACCTACTACACTACTTATTACACATGAAGCAAAATTGGTTTAATGATGCCAGAAAGACAGCTATTCTTTTATACAGTAAATTACATAAACAAAAGCCAAATTGTAGGTTATTATTGAGGAGTTCTGAGAAACTGGTGGGAATTATTTTCCACATATATTAGAAAGAATGTCGTTGTCTTTGAAGCAAGTGATGCTTAGTGATGTGTGACAGTTCTCAGCTTGGTTTACAATACTGATGATGTAACAGTAAACACACCCGTGGCGTGCCTTGTAGTGTTTACATGCCTCGCAGTCAGTCTAAAGCCCTACAGGAAATCTCCCGTTTTCGTGGAATTTGCTCAATGAGTCACGTGACTCGTGCTTTTACAACGCAACGGAGCGTTTAAACAATAGAAGTGAACCACTGCATCTTCATTCTCCAGCCTTAAAAGCAGCAACATCACTAGATCTGTTGGCTACGTGTTGTTTTTCAAGTTTCAGTAATAACTTCTTGTTATTATTACTGTTGTTGCACATGGTCCCGAGAGGAGAATCCTACTACTATTAATACAAAATGCTTCAAACAAAAAAGCCTCAATATATATGACGCAGTGAGTTATTTTAACTATGTTTCTAAACATTGGCTGCTCTTCGAGGAAACCAGACACGTGATGTCTGTCTGGAACTTCAGCGTCACGTGACTTTAAAAACCACCAAAATGAAAGTTTATTTTAAATATATATTTTTAAATCATTGAAAGGACATAGCTTCAAGTTACGTTAGGATATATATATATACTTTTTAAGATTTAAAAGTATATGTTATATAGTGGTCAGGAAAATTATATTATTTTGAGAAAAAGCGCCGCCTATTGGATCAAAGTTTGTAGCGCAGCTCAATAGCTTTCGCTTTCGTTTTCCCGTAAAGCCTCGGAAGAAGTGAAATGCAAATACAACAATATTGCTTCTCCGGCTTTAAACCAGAAAGGAACCAGACATTGGATTGATTGAGTTCTCTCTTTGCTCTGCTGGGCAGATGTTTGTGCTATATTCAGACATGGACACAGCACAAACAGAAGTCATAAGATCAGCCATCAATCTTCAAGGAATGTGCATGAGATATTCATTAGAGGTCATCTTCAGCATCTGGAGGGACAGTGTCTAAATGAAGACTATCATGAAGATCATGGATCATCAATGTATATAGTCTTTTTTTCACAGCTACAAAGGCCAGAGAAGACCTACTATCCAAACTAGTAATAACCTTCTGAACTGAGAACAGTGGTTGTTGTGGAGGAGAGGATCTTCTGCTGATTCTGAGACTCTGTGCAGAAGAATGACTCTAACGTAGGGACACAGTTTATGCTCTCTCCTGTCTACACAAGAAAGTCATCCACATTATTACAGACCCTGCCCATCCAGGACAGTGTCCGTGCCCTTCCCATCTAGTAAAACTCACAAAAACAAGGAACAGCTTCTTCCACAGAACTGCATGCCTACACCCATCTTTCCCTTGAGTGCAGCTATCCCAACATTGCATATTTAATTTATTGTATTAATATTCAGTATTAGTATTTTTAGTTTTTTTCCATACACGTCAAATGCAATCGCATGCTTGTATCACTTGTAAAGGTCATCATGATGATATCTATTGTTCTTGGCAGTGTTTAATGACAGAAGCTTTTTCCATATGGCATGCAGGCCCATAACCACCTCCTGGAATATGTGACGTTTCTGAGCGTGGAGGTTGCTGGAAGGCCGGAGCCCTGCACAGTTTACTTCCAACCTTGCTTCCAACCTTGCTTAGAAAGACCTAGAGATGGAGCTTGCAAAGCACTTTTTCTTCCATTGTGCTTCGTTTTGTGCTAGAATTTTGAAAAGCACAAGCCATATCACACGTATTGTCCTTCCAAGTGCTATCCTTTCTTTTCACCACTAGATGGCACTGATTTGGGGTCTTTAAATTAAACTGAGAGCTGGTCGCGCATTTTCTCACAGTTTAATTGGAATTACCTCATAAATGATGAGTCATAACTCGTTTAAAATCAGAATTAATAACTTTTAGTTACTTATTTTGATTGGCACATGCACCGGTCTGTGCAGAGACTTCTAATCTAAAGGTTAAAGGTGCAGTATGCGATCTTTGGGAGTCGATGTTGACAGTGATTGCACCGCCTCACACATACATCCATAATGAACCATTACACTTTCACTTTTTCAGAATCTTAGCTGTTCTGCCATCCTTGGTGATCGGAATCTGATCTCAAGTTCACCCAAGTTTGACTTACGTTTTTTTTTTTTTTTTGCTCCACAGGTCTTTTCTCTTCGTTTTGTTTTCCAAATTCTCCCAGTCTGAGCAGCCTGACCAGCCTGAGCCACATGTTTCCAAGCTTTCAAAGAAATCTCATACCCCATCTTGAAGATAATGTCGATAAGTTATGCTGTTGGTGGTACACTTGTATTGCTGTGAAACTCAACCTGAGAAAGCAGTTCAAAATAGCATCTAGCCGTGTGTTTGTAATAACACTTTGTTTGCAATAGCAACTCGAGGACTGTTACATTAATTAATGTTATTTAATTTTTTCCATTGTGTTTAATTGTTAAATACAAACATGACTCCTGCTTTAATGGAAATGGCCAGAAGAGGGCGCATTTAAAATAATATTCATTGTCAACCCAAAGAGAAAACAGAATCCTACATATAGTGGTGACTAGTTAATAGATGTCTATGTCTACTTCTTTGTGTTGGGGGTCCATATCTCAGATTTTCTGATTACTTGTAACTATGAAAGATATGTGTATTATGTCACAGCAGCAGTGCCAGCTACCAGTATGCACACATTATCTTCAGGAAATGGCATTGTTTGGCCACAATGAGAATAAAGACTTTTCAAACAAAAAGTACAGCGATCATGAGATTAGTGGATGATGACGCCATTGCACAAAAATGAAGTAGAAATAAGATATTCAAGGACTTCTTCCTCATCTGATAAAAAGGCCCGTTTCAGGGAAAGCAGCATGTGTGCGTCTGTTTCAAATAATCTTCTGTGTAAGGGGAAGTGCAAATGTGTTTCCCTCCACTAGTAGTCTCCTACTGTAAACGAGTGTCTTTCTGAGAAGCACTAGAGAAACGAAAGGAGCAAAGCGTATATGTCATTGCTACACTTTTATTTGCATGACTGTCATTTCAGTTTCACAATGAGCTCATTTAAATGAAGAACAGGGGCAGGAGAGTTCATTTTATGTGTAAACAGTCATAAAGCTATTTTTGACGCGTTTATGTGGGCACTCTGTGTGGAGGACATTTTGTGCTAAATACATAAATCCATTTATTTTAGAAGAGATGCATGCAGCGAGTGTTTTGCGGAGTGTCTGTGGAGTCAATGTCTGTTTGCAAGAAATGAAACTCACAGACAAACTCTCGTCTGGTCTGCAGCGGACTGTGTGAGTTTCATTTATAGCTAAAGCTTACGGAGCCAGTCCCAAATGGATCTCATCATCGAGATGCTACAGCTAAATACTGATTTATTAGGGAAATATTCAAGTTCCAATCCTGTGGATGAATGGATTTCAAAAAGATGAACATGCATGGATATAGAGAAAAACATCCATGTTGTAGTAATGTAAATATTACAAAGGTGTGCAGATGCATACAAGTTGGATCACTGTTTTCTGCTCGCTACAATAGTTCAGAACACAGCTGCAAGCGTCTTCACCTAAACATGAAACTATGATCATATTACACCAATTATATCCTTGCTGCACTGGCTTCCGACTCTTCAACAACAACATTCAGGGCTATTAATCGTTGCTAAGATAGACAAATCCACCAGAGGACGAAGGGCATTCTAGCTCCAAACTCAGGGAAAAACCAGTTGTAGCTCGTCGAGGGTATTAGATGGCAGCAATAGTTGGATAATCAAATGAGAACATTGTGCAAGATATGGCTGCAGGGGGGTTAACCAATGGAAGAATGATGCCCAACCAATGATGAAGTAAGTGAAACTTATTGTGCAGTCTAAACCATAGTCTATAATAAAATATGGACAGCCTAATGTGAGACAGCCTACTGCCATTTGGCTAATATGAGGCAACCGCGATAATGAGATGAGCATCGCCATGACAGTCAGAGAGAGGGTGCACGCGACATTCTGATGGCTCTGGTTTCAGAGCTCCGCCTCAAATCTGGCTCAAAAACACCCCTCTCACTCGCAGCCTGTTATATACGACTCATTTTGTTAACATAAATAAGAATTTGAGAATTTTTTGATCGTCGGAGCGTAAATAATCTTTCTCACGACGTGTTGACAGCGGTCAGTCAGCTTGACTCAGTGTAGCTGTCAATCACATGGTCCCGCCTACTTTTTTTCAGGGGAAAACTGAACCATTTTGAGCCACACGAAACTTTGTTCACTGTATATATATATACCTTTAGAAAATCATTAAAAATGTAATTTCTGAGAAAATAATTTTTAAAGTTCGCCTTTTTCCATAGATTTGTATTCTGCAGCCAGCCATGTGGGGGCGATTGCTGCCTTTTGTGAGACACGCTTGGTCTAAACTCATACCCTTACTTAAAGTAAACATACAAAACGATCATAATTAGACAGAAAAATATATTATTTCAGCTTGGTCTCTACAAAATGAAGAGATTCATAGCTTAAATAAAGCCACTCTGTCCACCAAAACATATATCAGTATGAATCTACAAAAGGCTAATTTTCTGTGATGCTATAAAAATACATTAGCTCGTTGTAATTTACATTAATAAACATTAACATTACTTTTTATTAACGTACATGTTGTAGAATTGGGGGGGGGCAAAGTAGGATATTGTTTATTATTTTAGCTGTAAAGGGTACTGATCAATGCGCCTTTTTGTGAATTCCAGATATGTTTAAAAGATAAAGAATTACTATACTAAATCTGTATAGATGTGTGTAATCAAGTTCTAATCTAGATTGACTTTCACAGAAGACCTGAAAGTGATGAATTCCGGGAAATGGGCGGAGCCTGAGGGTGAAGGACTATTTGAAAGCGGCTGCGACTTTTAGCTTCAGTTGAAAAACACCCAACGCTCGCACTGATCATCTCACAGAGCAGCAACGGTGGAATAAATCAATGGGAGTTCAAGAAAAAAGCATTTTGGAAGCGGCGACGAGAGTTTCTAATAGGAAAACCTCCACTGGCCACTTTTGGAGGACTTATTTGCCAAAACGGTGAGATTCGGCTTCACATCTGTTTTAACGGTTCAGCTGTCTGCTTTCAAAATAGATGTTTTTGTTTGCGGCGCTCATCAAAATAAAAGTCCTCTGCTCAATCTTTTTAAAAAGTATAGTTTTTTTGTTCTCATATAATACTCTTGATTGTTTGTTAATTTTTTTCTAAATATACTTAGTAATAGAATAGTTATCCTGGCATAGAAAAAAGGTATATAGTGTTTTTTTTTGTATAAAAAAAAATAAAAGCACAGTGTAATATACCTTTTATATATATTCAAAGTCATCTAAATCCTGAAGTGGAGAGTAATTTCCCAGCTGTACATTAGAGCATACTCATGTTTCCATGTTCCACAGCTTTCTTGTCGGTGACGTTCAGCAGAAGCTGTAATTGAGCTGAATCAGTGAAGGGATCATTGTCTAACTTTGTTCTCCTCTTCCTCCCCAACAGAAAAACAAGTCTCACCTAGATGAGCTTCCTGTGGTACGGTATGGAAGACCACAGTGGTTGGTCTTTCCTGTAGGATGGTAGCGCACAGTTCAGTTGAAGGGAATCAAGGCATCGAAGAACCCCAAGCCAGCACGGAAGCGTCCTCGGACATCTCCCAGAGATCGAAAGCCAGGCACCATCCGGTGGCTCTCCAAACACATTTCCGTCCGTTCAACTATGCAAAAGACTTCAAAATCATCAGCAAGACCACCTCGATGTTAGAGGAAAGTGGCTTCTACTGGGGTCCCATGACCGTGGAAGAGGCGCATCAGAAGCTGAGCAAAGAACCAGTGGGATCTTTCCTGATTCGGGACAGTCGTCAGAATGACGTCTTCTTTACGTTGAGTTACAAAACTCAAAGCGGTCCCGTTAGTGTTCGGATTAACTTCAAGAATTCCAAATTCAGTCTGACTGGCAGCAAGGAATCATTTGACTCTCTTTTCAGACTGCTGGAACACTACATCAGTTCCCCGAAGAAGAGTCTAGTCCGCCCCTGTAGGAAGGAACCAGTGGGGTCTTTACAACAGCTGTGCCGCAGACAGATTATCCAATCATGTGGTGGAAAAAACATAGTGGAGCTCCCAGTGCACCCCATCCTCAGAGACTTCCTCCAGACCTTCCCTCATCCACTGTGAAGAGCAGTCATGTTGCATTAAAGCGCTGCTGGACTATTCTGGAGATACTTGATGGACTCCTCCTGGCCCTACTCTGTTTTAGGAGGCAGGGACCACACTGTAGCACAATCTGGAATATCAGGATTGAACTCTGCACTATGAAAGTTTACAGAATCTGTGAATGTTTACACTATTCGGAAGCATCGCTTTCCTCTCTCAATGACATTTCTGCTGTGCAGAACAAAGCTTTTCAAGAGAGTATGTTTTATAATACAAATATTATTAATAAATATATTTTAAACACTTTAAAACATTTACTTTGTTTTTTTGCTGTGGAAAAAATCTTGAAAATGCACAATAATACCTAAATGTGAAAACAACACAATGAGTCAAAGAATGCTCATTAGAGCATGATTTTACTAGAAAACTAACAGGAAGTTGGGACCAGAAGCGGCTGATTCATCTAGGTATGCGCGTGGTTGAGAGGAGGAGCTGTGCTGACAGTAAACTACTCTCGCATACAACCAGTTACAAGAAATGAAGTGGCTTGGGAGTGTGATGCAGTTGGGGTGGAGCCTCCAGAGATGTTTGTACTATGAGATATACACACAACTCTGTCACAGTTCCAGACATGACTAATAACTAAACATCAGTCAGTAGCAGGGTTTTACCTGAACTCCAGTCAAGATAAGATGCTAAGATGAGATCTTAAAATACTACCGTCTGAGAGAATTTCCTGAATCTGGAGTGATGAGGTGTCTTCTCAAGAATCCCAGCAAACAGCGGAACACACAAGAAAGAGCTGTAAGAGCTTTATTGGGTTTACTTTCTGAAAGGAAAGTCGTAAACCGTTATGTTGTTCATAAGTTTACATATCCAGGGATATTTTTGGGTTTATCGGCCATTTTTCAGAAAATATGAATTGAGTCGATGTTGGGTGATCGTCTATTGTCAAATAACCCTGTTTTAAAATCATAATGATTACATATACTCAAAAGTTTTAGCTCTTAATATTTAGTTTGAAGTCTCTTGAGGTAGTTGTCAATGAGGTTCTTTATCCTCTCTGTTGGTAAAGCAGCCGATTGTTCGAACGCCTCCTAAATTCTTGCACGTTTCAGTTCCCCCCAGACTGGTTCAATGATATTGAGGTCAGGAGATTGAGATCAACTCCAGAACCTTCTCTTTGTTCTGGGGGAACCAATTATTTGGACTTGACCTTGCGTTTAAGGTTGTTGTCATGTTTTGACGTCCAATTAAGTCCCATGTGCAGGTTTCTTTATATAACTTGCTGCATTCATTTTCCCACCAATTTTGACCAGGTTTCCCAAATCCTGAGTGGAAAAATGCTTCATATTTTCTGAATAAATGGCCAGTACCGAGCACTTACGTTCAACTAAATGCTCACTGTGAACTATTTTACCAGTACAAAACTTGTCTGAAACCTTTTTGTGACCAGAAAAGCAATGACGGGCCGTTATTCCATTGTATTGTTTAAAAACAGAATTCATCTCAAATTGTATCTTCACCTTGATCTCATCCAAATCTGCACCGACACAAAATGGCCTATACACATCAAGTCATCAAAAGTGAAATAAATCAGTATTCACAACAGCAAAATGCAGTTCATAACACACTCTTGCGAAGCTACCTTCTCAAAATGAAAAGACACACCCACTGACTGATGATTGGCTGAAATGTTTCCAGCTTTTTTGGAAACTCATCAAAGGCTTATCACAGCTGGACTTTAGATATTGAATACTGGATCACGAGGAATTTACTAGAACACTATAGTTGAGCAGAAAGCTGATCACTGAGGCTATGGTCGATAAGGGTTAGTTTATCTGGTGTGAATACAAGGTTAATCAGTTTATCTAGCCTGCCTCGCCAATAGTGATGAATGCAGACGAAAGCACAGTGACTTCCAGGAAAAAAGACAGTTGTGTTTCCCTGAAAAGCCCCGTTATCTCCAGAGCATCTGGCCTCCATTTACCAAAAACAAAGATACACAGAAACACGAAATTACAGCACTGCACCCCCCCCACCCTTTGTACACTCCCCGCAAAACACTGATTTAAACCCACACTGATTGCTTGTGGGTTGTTTGCAAACATGCATCTCAGGCTTCAGCTATGAGGAAAAGCCAGAGATTTTACAAATTCATTAAAACTCTTGTGATTTTAACTCTTTACCAAATGTTTTATTGGAAAAGAAATTAACAGCTGAAAAGGAGATGCCCCAATAGGCTCCACGCACATGATCTTCCTCATTCAGTGCAAGCTAGATCAGTCACTTCCTGTATCCACAGCCTATGCACAGAAATACCAAGCGGTGTGCAAAAGTATTGAACCTAAGAAGGAATGTGACTTATGAGGGCCATCGAAAATAAATGGGAAATATAGGAAAAATAATCAAGATGAAACATCACAGAAAAATGTGGATTTTTTTGCTAAACATTGTAGCAATTAAAAATTTTTTTAAGTCACAGAGAACTACTTAGCAACCAATTTGTTTACCCTAGCAACCCAAATTACTGAACTCTATCTCAGCTTTGATATATTATAAAGACATGGGGGTTGGTTTATATAAAGGTAACATAGTATTATATCACTGATCACTCCGTAGCAACCAGGCTGTTTACCATAGCAACCGATTTAGCACATCTCTATATCAGCTCAGGAAAATTACTGGGAAATGAGGATTGGTTTTTGTCACTCGTTGTGAAATTAGCTTTAAACGGCACTTTTATAAGCCCACATTAAAGTTTGTCAGCAAGTTTTAGCCATGTAGGTATTGTATTTGTTTGTATCAAGCCTCATGAAATTACAGTCAAGTACCACAGTTCGAAATTTATTTTTTCAACTGGAAACATGACATTGCAGGGCCTTGAACTGAGAGGTTATTGATCTAAATCAATACTATATTTCTATTCCACTTTAAATAATCAAAAATCTTAAGAGAGCAGAGCACAAAGTCAAAATGTAATTATTTAACTAAATTACAAAAGAAAAGCATTATTAGAGTAAATATTACAATTAGGTCAAATTATTTATTTCTGACTATCAATTACGAGAGATTTTAAAATAAAAACTAACAACTTAATATTGCTTTAGTTAAGGATCCATTTTTAAATTACTATTGGACCAGTGGGGTCTTTACATCTTTTACATCTGCTTCTTTATTGAAATCAATGGGAGAGAAACTGAATCCAAACAAACATAATGGCAACGTTTATGAGCCACATGTTGAGTTGTAATCATACGGCTGTAACTGTGGGGGTGTTGTGTCCTTTTCCATCAGTTTTCACAAGATTTCAAGTCCAATTCAAGTCCACATTAAAGCACGATCTGTCATGTGACCAGTGGACGAGGTATAAAGAGTTTTGATATTCTAACCACAAGTGAGGACAAATAATCCCCAAAATCACACCACTTTTGTTTTAACATAAATCCAAAACCAGATATCTTCACATATCTATTTTTGAAAATGTTATATGGGATTGCTTTGTGTTCTTTTTTCTTATGTGTTGGATGTTGCACAAAATGCCCTGAGCAGGGAACAGTTCAGAGATTAGATTGGGTTATGCTCTTGGTGGTAGATTTGTATTGCTGTGAAACACCCTATGGTAAGACTGGGCAGCGCCAGCTACCAGAACTCATGCTTTTCAGGAAACACAAATGGTAGCACAGAATTAAAAATGAGATTTGTAGAGAAAAAAGGCTGAGAAAATTTTATTTTTAAGTTTTAATACAAAAAAAGATACATTTGAGATAAATTACGTTTGTTTTGTGAATGACTTGCTCTGTCCCATACTCACTGACTAAACACATCATCAAGCTGAAACCTGTTTGAAATCTATTTCTGGTGCTAAAGACCCTCGGGAGTGGTTTTATACATCGACAAATGTTTCAGACCGCAACGTTAAATGCCAGGAAGGCAAATGATACGGCTACCCACATGATGGTTACTATGACAACATTCATTACTTGCCATCCCACATCAAGGTAGAAGGTCTCCATGGGCTCCAGTGAGAACACGTGGGCAGGATCTCAAAAGAATATTCATTCATTCGCAGAGAGAGAGAGAGAGAGAGAGAGAGAGAAAGCCCCTTCTGTTACTTCTTCAACTTTCCGGTAACAAATCAGTGGGTTTTAGACGAGTTCATGAGCGCTGCTTTTAAAGTGTCATTCTCCATCTTGAATTTAATTGAATTTTCTTGGTTTCTTCAGAAATTTGGGCACTTACCACTCAGTTAAACGATGGCTAAAAAAGGCTACAGTTTGTTTTTGGTTTGAAGCGTGGAGATTAATGAAAAAAAAAGCAGTGTTTCTGATTTTATTATTTTTAACTGTGATTATTTGATGGTGTACCAGGATGGTAGGAGACAGAAGAGGTGCAAAAAGCAGGTGTCAGCACAGGCTCCAGGAAGAGGGCCTTTTGAGAATTAGCCGAGGCTCTCAAGAGACGATCTGTAGATTAGCCGGTCGTCCATTTTTAGCTCACTGTTAACCTCCACCAGAACAGAAGAGTATAACAAGATTCTTGGAATATTTCCAAAAAGGAAAAATACACTATATTGCCAAAAGTATTTACAAATCCGCTTTGCGATCCCAAACCTCTTAACCCCATGATGTCAGCCATCCTTTAAGAGCTTCAAGTATTCCAGAAAGTCTTTCCGCTAGGTTTAGCAGTGCGTTAGTTGGAATTGTTAACCATTCTCTTGCTTTGATGAGAAGACCTGCCTCATTCATACAGGGCGCGTCCGAACACAGTACCACACTGGAACTCACCGAGAGCACCCCGTTCTTTCATAAAAGTCTAAAAGCATTTAGCCAAGAGAGATTGGAACATCTAAATTCAACACAACACTAACTTTGACGTCTAGTAAAAAACTATTTTTAAAATTGTTCTCCTAGGAGTGAAATAAACTTTACGCCATTTATTATTATTATTTTTTTTAACAATCGGTTGCTGGGGTAAACAATCTGGTTGCTAGGGAGAAATCGATGAGGCCATCAAAAGTTTTCACTATGAGTGATGCAACAATGTTCCTAACATTTTCTAAAACTGACAGATACGCTAGTTTGGTTGCTATGGTAAACAGAGTGGCTGCTAAGGGGGAGAGTGACAACTTAAAATGTCAAAATGAGTAAAATAAACCAACCCACATGTCTTTATAAGTTACCAAAGCTGAGATAGACCTCAGAAATTTTGGTTGCTAGGGTAAACAGTTAGGTTGCTAGGGAGCAGTTTGTGATTAAAAAAAAATGTAAGTTGTTACTAGGATTACTATAAACAAACCCCAATTTCTTTATGATGTTTTTTCTTGAAGATATATGTTTGATCCCTCGTCCCATTTATTTTAATTCCATGACAACAATTATAAAAAATCCCCCACACACTGGAATCTGGATTTCATTTTCCCATAATATAACATTAAAAAACAGCAAGGACATATTATACAATAAACCCTACTATGTACAAGAAAGTTTGGCGAGCTTTTTTAACTTAATTCCAGTCTGAATTCCATCCAACATCGCACAGAGAAAGACCAAGCTATTTTAGGAAAAATGATTTCAAACACAGAATGTAAATATAGAGAATAAGTAGCATTTATTGCATGTTTTTGATCGCTCCAGTTTGGTCATTTAAATTGAAATACAGACGTGTACAGATTTATACTTTTCAAATAAGAAGTGCTCATTCTCCTTTAGATTCAATCCTGCTGTTTAGAATGTAAAAACTCATAATAGTCTGTGAAATCGCACACAAAATGTTAGCATACCATCACACCCAGTTCAGATGTGTCCAGCACAAGCTATTGATGACCTAGCATTTTAAATCGATAAAATAAATACACCGAAAATGAAATAAATTGCCTTAAGAGGCCACTTTAAAGTACTTTTCACCCCTGAATATTCCATAATGGTGCAAAAAGAAAAGAATTTGTGACGTGAACTCAATAAAATCAGGTTCGTTCACCATAATGAGCTCACACTTTTGTAAAGTCGAGTTCAGGGAAGACGTGGCGCATGGTAACTAGAGTTCGACCAAAAGAACATTCAGCTGGAAAAATGCCCTACTACAATCCTTTCCTCAGTGTTAAGACTGGTGCAGTTAAACTGGGAACTTCCCACTAAACCACTCAGACACATTTATACAAAAAAAAAGCATCATAGCATCAAGCTTCTCAGCATCATAAAACCACACACACATACACACGCACGCACACGCACGCACACCGAGAAAGAGCTGCACACAACACATGACTGAAAACGACCGAATGTGCTTTAAGCAGAACATCCAATGAAATCCTCCCAAGAGCGCTGATCCTCTCTGGTCGTAATGTAAGAGAAGTCCTGGTAACCACGGCGATGCCTGAATCTCAGACTGGAATCAGTCATCTTCACATTGAGTAAGCTCATCTCAGCTTTGGCCCACATTTCTACAGTGCATTTCAGTTTTAGTCTCATCCGAGTCATCAGTCAATCGTGGTCTCCTCCTCCAGGTCTGGGTTGTCCTCTTGATCACCTCTAGAGTCTGTTTCAGGCTGAGTCACTGGTTCCTCCTGCAGAACCTGCGTCAAATCCCCACTTTCCCCACATGAGCAAGGCTTAGCCTTGGGTTCATCTTCCTCTGGAATGACAGGAATGTCCTTTCTTTCATTATCAGCCTGCGTCTCAATCACACCCTTTATTGGAGCGCTCATATCTTCCTCATCATCCTGGATGGAGGACTGGGTACTGAAGGAGTGCAGGCAAGGCGGGTCGCTGGGTGGCAACAGGGTCAGCGAGTCCACGCTGAGGGTTTCGGCATCATTGTCTGAGAGGAGGGAGATGGTGGGCTGTGGTGCGGGGGTGAGGCTCGGTGCAAGAGCTGGTCCTGAAGCAGAGAGGGCGCAGGTGGTTAGCTTGGAACATGGCTGTATGTTTCTGGGGGATGAAATTAAATAAAATCTGGTGTGGATGTGGTAGAGAATATTGCAGCTGGAATTACAGACGTGGCGCTAAGCAACCGTACGAAAAAATCCAGCAATATCGACGCTTTACATACAATATTAGACAGGGGAACAATCCGACATGCCGTGCATCATTTATTACATTTGAGGGCCGTCTGAATTTCAAGAATGAACTCACACACAGCGCTTTGGGTTTTAGAAGCAGAAGGCCAGTCACTAGAAACTAAACTAGGGGATCACTCTGCAAAGGCAATGCACGTAAAAGCACACACACACACATGCCTGTTACGCACGTCAGGAGCGCTAAACCCACTCTCCACCGTGTCTTTTATCCTCAGACAGAATAAATACACACTTCCAGCTTTCCCTCACAGACCTGACTGAAAAACAACAAAGGGACAGATGAAAAAGCACACATGTAGTCATCTAATAAACGAGTAAAATAACTCCCCTTGTTAAAATGTGTGTGCTGTAGCTGCAATTTAGTCAAAATGAAATGCTGAATGACGTCTCCTGGAGAAACCTAAACCCTGCCTTTAGGACACGATGTGAACTCTATACTTAAACACTTACATTTAATTATTTTTGTCTAATATTGTATGTATACTTTCTTTACCTTCATCCTTCCATTCTATTTTATACCACTTAATTCATTCTTTCTTCACTCTTCCCTTCTTTTCTAATCGCCTATTTCCTTTCCAACTTTAGCCTTCTATTCCAAGTTCCATTTCAACCTTGCTTTCCAACTTCAGGTCCTACTTCCTTTCCTTTTCACTTTACAACTTCCTTCTTAAGTTCCCCTTTCCTTTCCAACATCCTTCTTCCTTTCAAATATTCACCTTCTATTCCTACCTGCTTCTTTCCTCTGCTTTACAACTTCATGTCCAACTTCCACTCAAACATCATTCTTCCTTTCTTCCCTCCTTATTCCTTTCAAATCCCTTCTTCAATTCCTTTTCCTTTCCAACTGCCATCTTCATTTCCCTTTTCCTTTCAAACATCCTTCTTCCTTTTCAATATTCACCTTCTATTCCTACCTGCTTCCTTGCTTCCTTTTCTACTTCCTTCTACCTTTCCAACCACCTTCTTCCTTCCTTCCTTACTTCTTTCTTAATTTCCCCTTTTCCTTTCCTATTCCAACTTCCTCCTTCCTTTCCATTTTCATTCTAACCGTTTTCCTCCTTTACATTTTCCTTTTAAACTTCCTTCTTCCTTCCCAACATCCTTCTTCAATTCCCCTTTTCTGCCCAACTTCCTTCTTCCCTTCCAGTGTCAGGCTTCCCTCCCTACTAATGCCCTTATTTCTTTCTTCCATTTTTTTTCCCTTTTCAATCAGTCATTTCAGCATACACCCCCCCCACCCCCCTCACACACACACAGTGGCTTTTTTATTTTGTCTATGTTTATGATTTACTTTTAATTTCTTAAAGCCTTGACAGCAACATTGCGATTTCATGGTCATAGCATCTTATTTAGAATACACAAAGCTTGCAAAATTTAAACCATGACTGGAATTTACAAATGTGCAATGACAGAGATTTGAAATGTTGAGCTCCTAGACTGCTACTAATGAAGGTCGTTCATCATAAATCCACACAGGGAAAAAAAACACACCAAAACGTCATTTTCTACCACTGATGCTGCTTCTTAGAATTTCTCTTCACCAATGTGCCACCATGCATTGAACCTAAATGTGGTGGGCTCACACTACTGTGTCACAGTGACCCTCATTCATGCAACTCTTGAAGACTACAGGGTAAGAATGATATGGCAGGTCTTTATTGAGAAACCCCCTAAAGCTCACAGCATTTTGAAATAAATGAGTGATTCAGAGAATGCACAGAGATACATAATGAAAGACCCATGACCTTATTAGCCCCAGCTAAAATACAGAAATCTGTAGGAGACTTCTCAGAGACCACAAGACTCCAATTCTCTTTTCAGAGAATCAGACACCAGAATATCTTCAAGGTCTTTGTGGTGTGAAGAAAAAGAGTTTTCCAAAACCAAACCAGACCAGACCTCCATTGATCAACTGCAAAGCTGCAAAGTGGGAGTCGATGAGAAACAGAGCCGAACATTGCATGTTAAAAACCCCACTAGCCATCTTCCAACCATGCAACTACTCGTTGGGGACCTTTGAAAGAACAGCTTCAATGTAAAGATCCTTTCTTTAAAAAGGATCTAACCAAATGATAACAGAAGTGTGTGTTTGTGAGGGTTAACCATGCTTAAGATTTGTACAATCAACTGATGAATTGTTTTAATTAGACATAAGTTCTAACCCTCAAGCCAAAAGTGGTGATCAGGATATGGCTAAAAGGACTTAAATGTTACATTTTTTGCGCTGTTTTTACCAGTCTACTGTGGTGTCCTGCGACTCAGTCAATACAGCATTGCGCTAGCAACGCAAAGATCAACGCTTTGAGTTGGAGTGGTAAAAACTATATGAGGGTTGCGGGAGAAAATATGTATTTGCACGACTCTCATGGGGTTAAAAACTTTTCTTATAGCGGCCTACAGAACAAACGGACAAAGAGTTCATGCTGAAGAACAGCGAACAAAAACTAGAAACTATAACCTCTAGATAGACGTCAGGAAACCTCTAATCACAACCTTTGTCCAACTCTTTGATTGATGTTCAGTTTAAAAAAAAGCATCTCTGCATAATTTTATTATTTTTATGACAAACTCACTGAGTGCAGCACAGAAAGCTGCTTTAGAGAGCTTTCAAAAATCCACTCGGCAAAGGCTTTCGTCAATGCTAAGCAGTGGAAGCTCTCTGGTATCTTTCCACACATGAATTTCTTGTCTTTTTAACGTTTCTGTTCTGGTTGTCTTTAGATGGCATTTGCTTCCCCCCCAACAAACAAAACAAGCACAGGCCCATCAAAATCATTCATTTTGTATCACAAAAAAAAGTGCTGTGGATTGGTCCAAAAGGACCTGCTGTGGTTTGCTCTACATAAAATCTGGCCAAAAAAAATTAAAGACGTAAAGCAGGAACATATTCAAGCGATATCAGGTTTTGTCAAAAAACTACAGGACTTTAGAAAGAAACCAAAAGTGAAGCTTATTTGCTGTTTATCACATTTAATAACCAAACTTAAAATATAGTTGTTTAGGACGAGTAAGAATCTGCACATCAAAGGTCAGTTTGAGTTGAGCAATGTGCTCCTTTTCTAAAAAGCTGAACCACACGTGCAGGAACTCTGATTCAGGGGATGGTACGTATGGCTCCAGTTCATAGTAAACCGGCTGTATTACCTGTTTGAGTGCCTGTGACTGTGGATGCACTGCAGGCGGTGAGGATGTCACTGGGACCGGAATGACCACTAGGAGAGGGTGAGGAAGAGGCCGATGTGAGGTTGGGCTGGGCAACGTGAGCCACTGCAAAACCTGAAAAACAAAGCAACCAGGCGTTTCGGAATGCTTAGATACCTGAAAACAATCTAAATTCCCGGAACGGTTCCCAATCAGTCCCAAGAATAATTAATAAGTGCTAAACTATCAGCCACTAAACAGAAACAGTCATATATTCTAAGAAAATCCTTGCAAACTAACCAAATGCTCGACATTGAAAAGGAAACGCTTTTCAAAGAATCTGGCATCAAACCAGGAGTTCTGGGAACCACATTATCTATTACCTGAACCAAAACCACATCATCAAAGGGGGAAGAAAGAGAGAGAACTATTACTCATCTGTTTCCAAATACGAAGAACCCTTTAGTGAAATCAAGAAATATTACAATCAAACCCAAATCCGAAACTCTTGCTACATTTAGGCGGAACTGTACATTTGACTGTAAATCACAGTGGGAATGAGGCAAAAGCTTTTAAATGAGGCGCACATTTTGTAGTTAAATGTTGTTAAACAGATGTGTTTGTATTGTTTACTATTTTTCTTCTAGGGAAATTCTTATAAATGCTGACAAAGTAGCAAAAACATAAGAATGAAGAGATTTGCTAGTTTTTGTGGTTGCTAGGGTGAGCGGTTTGGTTGCTAGCGAGCAGTCAGTGATGTCATAAAAGCGTAAGTTGTTACTATGATTAACAATTAAATCCATCTTTTATCTTGTAGATATTTTTGTTGCTTTTTGCCAATTTTCAAAAGCCATCAGAAGTCAAACGTAAATATTTTAAGATCTGCCAAGTTCAAGAAAAGTAGTTGAAATCTTAAGTTGTCGCTACCATTTTTACTAGGATCATTCTAATAAAGTGTATAAGCAAGACTTATTTATTTAAGAATAATCTGCAACTAGATGGTTTAAGTTTGCACGCAACCAGGGGTGTTGGCTTGTAAAATTGCCATTTAATTACCATGCTTCTTTGGTTTTCCAAAGCTGAGATGGAGACATCCCAAATTGGTTGCTCTGGAGGGGTCAGTGCCGTAATATAATGTTGACTTTACGAAGAAAAGTTATATAAACCAACCCCCATCTCTCTATCATTTACCAAAGCTGAGATAGAGTTCAGAAAATGTGGTTGCTAGGGTGAAACGTTTGGTTGTTAGGGAGCTGACATCCTCATTTCTCCGTGATATTTCAACTTTTTCATGTCATTTCCCCATTTATTTTCTACGCCCATTAAAAGGTAAATATTTAAGCCCTTCTAGGGCCCTGTGTTCCAAGTGTTGTGAGCTTGAAACAAATAGAAAACACTTGGTCTCTTAGGCTTTAATTTCATGCAAAATCATAGGTGGATTTACCTGGAACTTTATCTACAGAGGCGAAGGCTGGGCCTCTCCTGGACTGATCATAGAAGCGGAACGGCAGAGATGAAGCAACCAACGGCTGGCTGAAGCCCAGCACCTCTGTTGAAGGCTGTACTGGAAGGTCTAACAGTGCTGCGGGATGGTGTTTATGACGAGCAAAGTTATTACTTTTTAGCACTTTTAGGAGAAATGTAATCACGCGTCATGAACTGACCTGCTATCCTCTGCATCTTCATCCGCCTGGCCTGAATCCGACCCTTGGCTAGCCGCTGTTTTGCGATGATGCAGCGGATGTGGTCAGCAAAGATGAAGTTTGCCTGCAGAATGGGCACGGGCTTGGCATGGGGGTTTGATGTGGGCTTGTGAATGATGATATTGAGAGCTCTGCTGTCATCCTCGACTCCTGAAACCTGCATGTCCTGTGATCGTGAGATTAGATTAGTCATCGAATCATAAGAACATCTGTGAAAGAATGTACAGAAAGCACACCTGAAGAAGGCCGGCAAACTTGACAACCCCCCATCCAAGACGCTTAGAGTCAGGTTCCACAAGACTCATCTGGTACACATCCACAGCCAGGAAACGCTGAGCTTGACCCCCATCTTTACTGACCACCATGCAAGCTATAAGATCACTGTTATCTGCACGTGAGAAAGGACAAATATTTGACGACCAATTCCAGTAGCGAACACAGCAAAAGTTCACATTTTCAATCAGATTATACTCAAGGATAAACAGCTCAAGTTGTGTTTTTGGTTTCGTTTCACAATCCTCTCCAGTATAAAGATTATTGCTTGCATACTTTTGTTTTTCTACCAACTTTTCCTTCCCTTCTCCTCTCTATTAATACTCTTGGACACAGAACTCTGTAAGCAGCAGAATCTTTTGCTATGCCCTTTTGTGCCTTTTCCTACTTGTGGAGGTGTCAATTGTCGTCTTTTGACAATTGACACCTTGCATGAGTAGGGACAGACATAAAAAAAACCCCCATCGAGTCAGCAGTTCCATATGGTTGTCACCTGTTGAAATAGTCCAAAAGACTATTTTTTATGCGACCGGCACCTGTATACCACATCTTCCCAATAATAAATACAACTTTAAAAACAGTGTTTGTAAAGCCACTGTGCAAAACTATTTGAACCCTTGAATCTAAAAATGCTTAAATTCTATTTATTATTGAATTTATGAAAATGCCCATTGAAAATTAATGTGAAAGGAAAGCAACGTTTATGTTAAACATAGTAATAACTTATTTTTGTGACTGACAACTCCCTAGCAACTACATTGTTTACCTTAGCAACCGATTTTCTGAGCTTTTTTTCAACTTAGGAAAATGATAGAAATATGGGGGTTGGAATATTTTACTCACAGTGACATAGGAAACATTATGTTAATGACTCCTTATAGCAACTTGACTGTTTTCCATAGCAACCATTTTTCCATATTGCCATCTCAGCTCATGGGTAATTATGTTACTCAATGTGCTTATTAAAAGTTTTTTTTTAATACTTTAACAAGTTAACATCAAAGTTTGTTTGCAGACTTTAGCCAACTAGTTGCGGCTATTAATACCTCATTATACATGGCATAACATTATTCCAGCCTAGAGCTAACGGGCGAGGACGAGCCATCTATACATCACTTTTGCTAGCAAGCAGAGCTAGTCTTAACAACCGAATTAACCTGGTTTACACACACAAACTGGTTGCAGTGTTGAGAAAAATGACACGTTTACTTAATTTCTTTTTTTGTTATTATTACAGCATAACACTGTTCTAAGTTTGACCAATGAGGTGACTCTGCATTTTGTTCCAGTTTAATGTGCATTAAAAATAAGCAAAAAAAATGGTTTGTTTTCATTCCTCTCACTTGCCCCAAACCCTTAGCCCTTCCCCACTGAAACCAAGGGATAGAGAAAAGGCTCAAAACATGACCCTATGAACCTGGACACCCCTAAAAAACAGTCACTATTAAAAAAATGATCAAAAGGACCACTAAACGCATCATTTCTAATTATTTCTAAACATCTAAACACAATCAAATGCAGATTTGAGGAGCCATACGCAAGTTGATTGTGTATCAATAATGTTATTAAGCTTCCATTGCTGCATTATTCCTGAAAAATACTGATTTTATTAACAAATAAAAGGAAATGAAATCCAATTCAATGTCTTATTTTTGTAAATTTCTCATTAAAACTACTGTGAAAATAAAAGTCTAGTGAGGGAGTGTGTGTTAACCTGGCATGAACTCAACTTAAACACAGACGTGCGGGAGTTTTTAAAAATACTCAGATGAGTCATGCCCTACGCAGGAAAGTATATTGAAGCTACATGAGCTAGCGGAACAGGGCGGTGAGGGTAAACAAGAGAGCTAGGTCATGAAAGTTTGAAGCTACTTTCAGGTCAGCTACCAGTTGTAATGCCTCAGAAGTCACACAGCAAGTTCAAGAATTACTCCAGAACAAGACGTGCACTGGTTTCCTTTTAATGTACGGCAGAATTGCGTCAAGAGGTACTACCTAAGAATAGAAACTTCCAAAGGAGACTGGCTGAGCAGAGAGATGGGCGTTCCAGTTCTGCATTTTAAAAGCCACAAACGTCATGTTCTGTGGAATCTCATATCCTGAAGGTGCACTTTGGTTAAAGATGGTTTGCTGTTTGAAACACAATGAATTGTTTCCAAACGCAAGCAAGAAGGGTCTGGCTGCGCATCCAGCACGACTGGCACTCTCTGACTATTGGATAGCACACGCCACGTGACAGTCTTTTTTTTTTAATTTTCACTCTCTTATATGTTCTTTCACGGTAGCGCAAACTCGTTAATAATAGAATAGAGGTACAAACAACTAATCCTGAATTGCGTGGTTTGGTTTTTGTTTAAATTTCAAATTAATTTCACATAAGATTCATAACAGGTTTTGTTGTATCTTTAAATAAAGTTAGCTTTTGACACTTTGCATATGTTAACGGTACTTTATTTCTGGGAAGAACACTTCTACGTTAACCATACATTCTCTACTTTTCTAGAACACTTCTTCTCTACAAGTATTAACCAGTTAAACCTCAATCCCCATAGAGCCCTCTACTGGTCTTCAATGAACTACAATAACAGGATTATTCTAAGCTGAAATTAATATGTCAATTATATAAAACCACGATATCACAGGTATTAACAATTTAAAAATATTCAAGTACAATAATTGTTTACTCTGAACAATTATATGTATAATTATACTGAACTCTGTATATTTCAAAATTTCGAAAAGGGAAAAAAAATAAGGGAAAAGACTACAGGACAATATTGTGAACATTTATTTTAATCTGTACTCTGACCGTACACTTTTAAAGCACACGGTGCTTCAGGAACGAATGAAGTCACGTGTCGTGTACCATCCAAAAGAGAGGCAGTCAGGCCTGGTTCAATAGTAGGACAGTGCCAGTGGCTGTCGAAGTGTGCCAGTGAAAGTCTGAAGCCGCTCTTGAGAGAAGCACTGACTGCATAGTGATGTGGAAATTTTCCCCCAGGATAAGCAGCAAACAACTGAGATGTTTTAGAACTCCTCTGAGGAGCTTTATTGGAGATTGCATCTTCTAGTTTCTGCACACTTTATTGTATAGTACCTACTAACTTTGACGTGTTGCAATTAGAATGATGTCAACCTAGGATAAAGTGCTAAAGTTGTGTTTTGGGGATTGGGTTTTGTTTCACAATCCTCTCTAGAACCCATCCTTGCTGCTTTCCATTCTTTAGACATTTATATCTGTTTATATGATTACTCTATGCGTGTCTTTGTATGTAAATGTGCCTGTATAGTGTGACTACTGTACCAATTGGTTTTGTGACAAAAACAAAAAAGATTTTTCTAAGTATTTTTTCAAAATAACGTCTATTCTAAAATTGACCAAATGTCTTTGATATATTTAATAATTAAGAATATTTGAAATAAATATAGATTCTGCAAAAGACAGGAAAATAAGTATTTGAACCTCTACTGATCTTTGACCGATTGACCAATCCAGGGCACCCTTTTTGATCACATGACTATCAAAATTTAATAATTTAATTAATTCAATGTTTCAAAAATTTGTCTGTGTTGAGGAAGCGTATCTCAAAGGACAGCCACAATATGAACGTGACTAAACAAATTCAGGCGCTGGAATGATACCCGGAGATCTCCTGCCACTCACCAATCGGAAAAGCTTTTGCTGAGGGGGTTTATGTATCATCCATTTGACGATGGGTAAATTCGGGAGTTGCCATAAATATAAATAACTTGTCATTTATTGTAGTATTTTTGTAATTGTTTCAGAAAAATATTACTTTATATTGATGGAATGAAAGCCTTTTGTGAAATTGCAATGTAGATTTGTTTTTTTGTTTTTTTGATGTCATCATAGGCTCCTTAACATCCAAGTTTGAAAGAGAACAAATTTTTTCCTCCCACCTGCTCACACTTCAGTGTTGGTTTTACCCACTTACTGACCCGGCCTGTAGGTGCTTCTCGAGCAGCCACAAGATATACAGTAATAACTCAAGGGATCAGCCTACAGCCGCGGTACATTGGCCTCGCAGACAGTGGAAGGATTGAGTCAGTTAACTGATAAAATCCTCATTAAACCTCAGGGGTGTCAAGCTTACTGTACGGGTTGAAGGCCGAAACCCACCTACCAAAGAATCCAATCTGTGTGAGAGTGAAACCTAGAGCAGTGTGTGCTTCAGAGCTCACGCAAGGTATATGCAGATGCTTCAATTCAATGCTTTTTCAAGACTTTGTAAAAGCCAACTCCATTATATTAAGACTTTACTGCAACATTGAGTTAAATGTACTAAACAGTTTGTAGTTAAATCTAACGAATAAGTGACAAACACACTGTTCAGGGCCAAAACAGGCCAGTGATATTTCCTCTTATGGTTTAATTCTACAAACTGCAAAAGAAACAAAATGCAGCAAAAAAAAATACCAAAAAGTTACTTTAGGGTAAAATTCCGTAAACATTTACAGTTTTGATTCCCTGTAACTCTTTTAAATACATCTATTTTTAAAGACAAGACATATTTTAAGGAAAAAATCATAAATAGTAACTTATTTTCTAGAAAAAATCTTTTAAAACTTTTTAACTGAATAAAATTAAATTCTCCTTGGACACCCAGGTCTGTTCTACCCTCAATTAGAGCCAATTTTAAACAAAGAGTGGGAAAAACGGAGCGAGCCAGCGTTTGGAAGAGCAGATCTGATTTCATATTAATTTATTGATTTCTTTTTTTTAAAGCAGACAAAATTGGAGTCAACAACTAAAGTTATTGTTGAGTTATGGTCACGCTTGGACCGCATTTCCTGACAACCATTTAACTCACTGATGACTACATGCGTAAAAAAAATGAAGGAAAACTTAAAAGGCATTTGATTAATCAATGTTCAAGTGGCTGGAAGACATATGGAATGTAGAGAAATCGCTCTGTAATTCCAAAACAGACAACAATCTGCCATGAAGGGCTGGTCGCCATAGCAACCACTAGAACGCAATACTTGCTAACTTTTCTTAAACATACAGTTTGCCTCACACGCTAACATTATGTATGGAGAAAGAAGTCATGAATATTCAAACTGTTGTCCAGTAAGACAGAAGTGTCGATGGGAGCCGAGATAGAACCACCCACTTTCAACCTCCACTGTAAAGCAGGTTTTAAAAGAGTTGAAATAAGGTTGAAATTGCTCAACAAAATAGAGTTTTCTCAATGTTTCTTTAACTTAAAAAGGGTAAAAATGGTCTCAACAGGTCAAATCATGCAGCTGAACAAATATTAGTTATTCAGGGAATCTGGGCATAGACCTCAGGTTTCAAAGAAAATGGGAACTAAGAAGCTTAAATGAGAATCAATTGACCTTGAACCCACAGTTAGCACCGATGAGGTGCACAGGTGAAAACTACAATCTCAACATCTGCGTCATGAGAAGCTGGAGTGGTTGAAAGTTATTGTGAGATCATAACATGGAACTCAAAATCAAGAAACGTTCTCAATTCAAAAGAAATAGATTCCATCTCGCTGCTCGTTATCTGATACCACAAAATAAAGATCACTTGAATTCACTTCCCTAAAACAGTTTTCACAGGAAGGCGGAAAACACTTAAAGAAGTGTGATGAATAAAACCACAAATTACATTTCTATAAACCGATTTCAACCTTGAAAGCCCTGATCTCAAAATCATCAAGCGAGTCTGGGATTACACAAGGATGTGAGAATGCTGCATCCACAGAAGCTCCGTGGGAAATATAATTGACTAACTCTAAGCGTTCTTTGTTAAAAGCCACATATCTAAAACTTTACAGAGTACTGTATAAACACCAAAATACAATTTATTTACTGAAGAAAACCATTCGAAAATCTTACTTAGATCAAGCACATCATCCGTCTTGATGAGATCCTCTGGCCGGGTGAGAGGAAGCTGAGTTTCTGGTTCTCCCTGCAGCTGAAGGGACAGCGAACGCAGCATGAAGAAAACTCGAATGGCCTGCAGGGACAAAAAAAATTAACCATCACAATACAATCATCATGTGTTTACGGGGTACTGTTCAGCTTCCAATTTTAGGTGGCAGCTGCTTGTAAAATTTGAAGGCTTCCAAAGTTTCCTTGATGGAAGAGAGAACTAAATTAACTGAAGAGGGCATCGCCCTAGAATGGCAGAAATAACCTGATTCTGACCAAAGGATTAGAGTATGAGGGTGTGTCTAGAACTCAAAAGGAGTCTAAAGAGCACAAACGACGCAGCTCGGATGCGTTATCTGTCAAACAAGAGGATATGGGGGATATACCTAAATCACAAAGTCGTTAGACGTCAAGGTTCTTTACAGTAACAAATTTTGTTTGACATCACTGATAGCTACCTAGCAACCAACTGTTTACCCTAGCAACCAAATGATGTGGGCTCTATCTCAGCTTTGGTAAATGATAGAGACATGGGGATTAGTTTAAATAACTTCTAATGACAAAGAAAACTAAATTATATTAAGTCACTGACCACTCAATAGCAACGTGACTTTAGCATAGCAACCAATTTGGTATATCAGTATCTTGGAGTGAAAAATCATAGAAACATCGAGGTTAGTTTATTTTACTCGTATTGACATAGGGAAGACTATGTCACTGACTTCTTCATAGCAACGAGACTGTTTACCATAGCAACCATTTTGGCATATCTCTCTCAGCTTAGGCAAATCATAGAGACACGGGGGTAAGTTTATTTTAACATTATATTACGTAATATAATGTAAGATAATATAAATCATCAACCCAATCATGTCTCTATGATTATTTTAAGATGAGATAAAGATAAAGAGTTGCCTGTTTGTTTGCTATGGTAAACAGTCTGGTTGCTTAAAAAAAGTTTAAACAGCACTAGTTCAAGCCAACATCGAAGTTTATTCTGTGATGGGGTTATACACGTTTAAATATAACACCATTCTGGGGTTTGGGGTTGTGAGCTTCAGATCATCCTATGACCAAAGGAAACAAAAAGAAAATAGATGCCGCATAGCACTAAATAAAGTAGTAATAAAGGTACAGCGCGCATTTTGTAATGAGATTTTGGAAAATTATACTAGCGCTCAGTAATGATCGGAACTCATATTTGAAATCATACTATGTATATTTTGTTTTTTGAAGTCTTGCAACATCTAAATGCGAAGTGAATTACTGGTAAAACAGCATCTGAAACATGTGAAATCCATCGGTCAAAAGCATTAGGCGGTTTCCAAGAACACAAAGAGTGTTTTCATTGGCCAGACGCGAGCCATGAATCATGAAGAAAAGAAAATTTCCGGCTGCAGAGAAAATGTTCCACAGGAGACGGCCGCTAACTCGATACTTTGAGCACGAGTGTACACATTTATAACTGACCCTTCTCGTCCGCTCCACATCTCCACAGGGCAATCGCTTCACAAAGTCAATGCCTGTGAGGGGGGTGCCAGTGGGAGGAAGCAGAATGGAGGCGTCCATCATAAGATACTCCACATTTAGAGGCTTGCTCTACAAGTAAATGGCAAACAAAAAGAACATTTGGTAAACACTGGAGCAAAAACACAGAACGTGGCTTTCAGATTTTGAAACACTGATGCAGTATAAAGATGGAGTTAGCTTAGATTTTTAGGAATGACTGTGGCTGTATGTTTGGGGTCATTGTCCTGCTGTCCTCCCTGGTCGTATTTCATGATGATGATGATGGTGAGCTCATGGCTCTGTGGGGGCCATGGCATGACTTCCTAGTCCTTGACACAGAAGACTTCTCGTAATGACTGTATGTCTGGGGCCATTGTTCTGCTGTTGAATGATTTGGGAGCAAAATGTTGCGTCCTTGATGTTATGGCATGATGATGGCGAGATCGTGGCTCTGTGGTCGAGGATCGAGGCTGTATTTTTGGCTCCTCGATGGTAAAGGCATCTCCTTGATGGTATTTAGAACACCATTAATCCTGACCAAATCTCCAAGGAACCTCCACGATGCTTCACTTCAGTCTGCAGACACTCATTATTGTACCACTCTCCTGCACTTCAATAGAATTAGATTTTTCTTTCATTTGCTCTCTTTGTGTTTTGTAAATAAAACGATTATTTCTCATTTGAAAGACTTATTATTTTTTTTTACAAACTTATGTTAATAAGTCAATCCGTATGTAAAAAGTCATCGTGAAAGATTTGCATAAAAGGAATTGTGAGATTTCTGCAATGGACTGCCGATCTGTTCAGGGTGTACCACCACCTCTAACCCAATGTGCGCTGGAAACCCGCGTGACCCCAAAAAGGGAATAAACGGGTTGGATAATGAATGAATGAAAGAAACTTTAAAGATTACTATTAAGTGATGTAAGTTCTACCCTATGAGCTACCTCCAACAATCACCAGGAAACAATGCGCTTAAGAGGAAGGACAGGGAAACCAGGATGCATTAGCTACTGGACATCCTCTCATCTCTGAAGCAGGCCGTGTTGCTGTGTCATCGGATTACGGTAACAGACAGCTAGAATAAACTTTCGACAAAGACAGGATTCATTTGTTCAGTAAAGTGGCTTACCATCATGCTCCTGTACTCATCCTCAAACATATCCAGGAAGATCTCCTCCCCCTGCAGGAAGAGAAACGGTTACAGCTAAAGCACACAATACACGCTGTACCCAAAGCGCGAGTTTTCTGTTACTGGAGACTGTACTCAACAGCGAAGTGATAAACTATAAACAGAAATGGAAGCACTACTGAAACTGGTAGAATATATGACGACGAGAGATTGAATAGCAATCATTTTATCATAAAGTTTGGTCGAATCTTGCCTTGGATACAGCGCTAATGACACTGCATCTAATTTAAAGCTGAAATTCCTTGATTTTAGATTCTTGTAACAAATAAAATTAATATAAAAATGTATTAAAATAAGACAGAACAACTAGTACATTTATAGATTCTAGAGAGATTCATATTTTATTCCTTTTATTCCTATTATTTAGTTTTAAACATCCAAGTTATTGGATACATAATTTTTTTTTTTCATTTTGAAAAAGTTTTTAGAATGGGTAACAGACTAAAATATTAGATATAATCCTTAAAAGTGTAAATCTTCATTTAATATATTAATAATACAAAAAAACATGCCAATTATTATATTTAAAATATTTCTGTTTATTGATGCATTAGAATTCTAAACATGCTTATTGTTAAAATGATAGATTCTTATTGTATTTTTTTTTGTTAAATGCTTTCAATGTGTGAGGAAAATATATTCTACATAAAATAAGTCTGAATTTCACCGTTAATGAATAAAGCCAACCAACAGTTCTATCCCAAACCAGTCCATACGAAGCACACAGATTAATTCCCAACCATCTAAAAGTTCCTGACCGTCCTGATTAATTCAGTTCATTTCCCAGCTTGTGTAACCAGACACACCAGAACTCTTAACAGAGCCGCTGTTACCAGTCTGCTCAATGTAAACTCCCAAAGGACGGATGAAATCAGAGACTGAGTTCAACAATCCAGATCAGTCAGATTCTGTCACGTGCCGAGCAGACGTTTTATCACCGAATAACCTGCATTCTTTCACTTCTGATATTTCTTTGTTTTGACTTCACAAATATGCGTCAGCTTAGACAATGTTGCTGATAAATGGTGGGTGTGGCCAGATTTCTGACTAACAAGCTTCTCTTCAGTTTCTTGGAAGAGCCAGAACACACTGAATCATTATGAACGCACGCACAGGGGAGTACACACAGCTGATCCCAAACAAAGCATAATGTACTGAGATTATTCTCTACTCTGTTCTCTCTGCTGTATTTTGGGAAGGAATAAAAAAAAAAAAGAAAAAAAAGAAAAAGGTTTCCAGTAAAAGTTATAAAATGATCCCAGAAACCAGAACCCAAGAACCAAATATTGTGATTCCTGCTTCTGTTTTTTTGGTGCGCCGCTTTCACAGAATTGTGAATAACTCTGTGATTCAGGCTAAGAATAACAATCAAGAGAACGGACTTGTTTCAGCAAGAAGCTGCTGGGATTTTCCCAAGAAGAGCTTGTAGAGCTTTATCCTTACTCACACTTTAAAGGAAATCCATGCTAGTTTGTTGAAAAGAAGATTCATTTCTTTTTTCAGCATTTGCTTCACAGATGTTTTTTTGCTTCTTTTATTTTGCATATTTTTATTTGATCTGTAGGAATACAGAAATCCCTCTTGCCTTGTAAAATTGCCTCAAAAGGTGAAGACTCTCTTCCCGGGCGCCCTAAAAACGAAAACAAATGTGATTAAGTTCCACATTCTTATGTAAAGCATCCCGCTTCCTGTAAACCAGTCTGCTTTACTGGCTAAATTAAAAGGAAAGCAAGCATTACAGCACATGAGGAAAAAGTACTGGGGAAAACCTTAATGTACATACCATCTGCACATACCGTATAGCTTAGAAATGTTGCAATCACTTCTAGATAAAGTTTGTGAGCAGTTAAATCAAAAGAGAGTAGCTTTCTTGTGATAAAGGTTTTAATTCCAGAAATTCCAGCCTGTGATAAACTTACATTTTATTAGCTTTACATTTATCTCCACAGATACTGGCGAGACATTAGCCATGTTTCCATCTAAAGATGTAAATAAATTTATGGGCAAAACTGGAATATTGTATAAAATATTTGTGATTAAAGCAGTGTTTCCATCCAAAGAGTCAAAGAGAATAAAAATGGTCACTTCCTGATAAACTGGTGCCAAATATCAAAAGAAAAATGGAAGTTGCTGCATTAGGAGGCCTTTTTTCATATATAATAACCTACTTTCGGCTTAGAACCCGTAGACGAAACGCAATATGCACAGTCATGTGATCTTGCGGGAATGCAGCCGATCAAGACAGTTCTAGGAGGCAAAGATACATCTAGATACAGTTGTCCTACATTCAAACCCTATTCTGAAAAAGGTGGAAGGAGCAAGCCAGTGTTTGCAAGAACATGCCTGCTTTTCCTCTTCATTTCAACAAAGATTTGTTTAAAAATGGACAGCTGGACACTGATTTGGCTCACAACTTGGTAAAAATAAGATTGTTATTAAGAGTGTATAGTAAGGTGTGATTATAAAAGGTAGATTAGAGCTTATGACATTTTATCATGAGGAGTTCCATGAACCAATAGTGTTTGAAGCAAGAGAGACTGTTCTTGAGGAGTCATCTGAGTGGAGTGCGTGGCTAAAAGATGCTCACACAGGCACACAACGCTTTACTCTCTTCCTCTATTAAAATCACTGAAAAACATGACAAAGCGTGAACTTCATAGGAATTATGAGTGTGGCTAATTATGAGCCACATGTTCTAGTGTGGCTGCCTGCTGATGATGAATCATCATTAGAGAATGTAGAAAAACTCAAAATATATTGCAACATGAACCAATATGACACTTGCGTGTTATTTAAAATAGTTAAAGATTCTTCTCAAAAGAAAACAATGAAGCTACTCTAGTTTTTTGTAACCTTTTTTTCAAATAATATTTGATACAGGCATAAAACTTCAATAAAAATCACAGCAAGAAAAAGTGTCCTTGGTGGATTCCAACTCTGGTTTCTAGTAAATCTCGTAAATCATAAAAAAAGAAAGCGTTCTAATGAATAAAAGAAGAGAATGTTGTATCCTTCAGTGTTTTACTAATTTGGTTATTAATCACATGTCTAAAGTGGATTTCAAAAGCCAGCTTTAAAACTTAACTTTGTAATCCCTCGTGCTCTAAATCTATCCACATTCTTGGAACAATGATAATGTGCTTAAGGATTAAGAGCAGTTCATTGTGGAGAAACCTACCTCTAAACAAGCCAAGTGAACGTCCTTTATAATGCACTGAGGGCCCGAGAGCACTGACTGTTTTAAAAGCAGACAGCTTAACTCGAGGGTGGCCAAACGAACCTTTCCATCTGAAACACAAGCAAGCAAGTGTTAAAGTGATGGTGCTGTTAAAGCAGTCTGTTAATTGATATTACTCAATCTAAGCAAATACGCTCAGAAAGTAATGGATTTAACTTATTTCTGACATTCAAACAGGAGACAAATACATCGAAAATCAAATAATGCGTAGGTTTAGCTTCTTGCTTTTGTATTTCACTGTGGACAATGGAAGCAAAGGCCAAGAACACAGTTGACGAGCACAAATCATTTGACAGGAATCTTATAGCATTTTATTGTTAAGTATAATCCAGTTCCTGTGTTTCCTTTCAGAAAAGACCATGTGATTTTAAAGCAAACCATAGATCACGTGTCACAACAATTACAGGAGCCTTAAAAAGGGAAGCTAGAATCAATTTCTTATAAAGTTAACAGAGATTGATGGTTAAAGGAAATAGTTTCAGTTACTCAAGTCTGTTTTAAAGGGAAATAAAGCTAAAGAAATAAAGGCCTTCATAGTCACACTTCTGGTTTGTCCCCAAACGGCTCTGGATTACAACATTGTTCCTTCACAAACAATGCGTTTCTATATACAGTCTGATTTTCTGAAAAAGTTCCTGTAAACGTGGCTCGATTTGTTGGTAAAAAGACAATTTTTAGTTCTTATATTTATATAAATATATAATACAAATATATTATTTGGTTAAGGCCAAATGTCTATTTGATTTTTCTGTTTCTAGTAATAGAAAAACATGATGTTTTAATGAGAACATTATTCATTAATGAAATTAAATGTCAGTTGGTTTCAGTTGGTGTGTTGAGTGAATCTTCAGCATGAATCATTCACTGCTCTGATTGGCTAACGGTTTTTAATATTCGCAGGGTCAGATAAAAGGTAAACGATGTGGTAAATTGATTAAGAAAACAACTGACAACAAAAAAAGAACAAAAAATATATAATAGGGCTGCTCGATTATGCATTAAAAAAAATCATGATTATTTTTAATTTAAATGAGAACTGCGAGTTCCCTTAAAAACAGATTAAGACAGACGGAACATATAATAACAATGTAATTCACGGTTACATCCTTTTAAATTACAAGTAATTAAACATTTTTGAAATATTACTTACTAAACTAAATGACTAAAGCTTTTAGTTTTATAATGTAGAAGTGCTGCATGTGGGTCAGAATGCTATGGCAGGCCAAAAGGGTCACAAATGTGAAAGCAGGCCAAAAAAACAACCGAAAATGAAAAATCGTTTTTGACCGTTGAGACTCAAAATCGTAATTGAAATGTTTTTTCATGCACTTCCCCTCTGAGGCCACATTTATTACACAATGGAATTTAAGTGAGTATAAATAAAATGTTGCACAATCTTTGAACATGTTAGCAGAATAAACAGTGAGAGCTTTAGTTTATTCAAGTTCAGGCAAACGAGTGGAATCTGCAGGGTTGCGTTTGATGAGCAAGTCTAAGCATGTGAGGCATCACAAGGGAAAGTTCAGAGAAGTTAGACGCAGCAGGTGGTTACCTGGCTGTGCAGCCTGGCTCATGATGCGGATCACTCTCTCCACTAGCACCTGCCCATAAGAGCTCCTCTCTTGATTGGGCACGGGGAGCTGGATTCTCTCTAAGAGCTCTGGGTTAATACCTGAACAAGCAGACAAGCACGCTGGAATATAAATAGCCAGAAACATTTCATCTAAACCTTTAGATAAGTGTGTTGGATAATGCAAACTGAGTGTATCGTTATAGCGTAATTGCAAAAAAATGTGTATATCTGCAATACTTTCTGTCGAGATTCTCAGATAAGAGCTGAATGAAACAAAAAAGGGGGGTCCATTTTGCATTGAGATCAGAAAATACCCGTAAGTTCATTCTTTATTTTAGTGTGTTATGATTACGAGCGCGGTCGAGGAAGAGAGAGATGGTAACTACGCTAAACAGTCTGTTTGGCTTCAAAAGTTATTGGTTAATGGAGTTTCCCCATCAAAAATTGTATTCATTATATATTACCAAAAGAAGACATACAAAGTATCGATAAACACGTTAGAAAGAATTGAAGGTAGGGTTGTGTGATATATCGAAATCAAACCACAATCTGCAATGAATCTGCAAATCACAAAGAGCTACAATGTTAATGCGATGCGAAGCGTCACATGTTTATATTTCACTTCCCTCATTCATTTTTTTAGATTCGCCATTTTAACAATTTAGTTGAAGATTTAAAAAGCCAAGTCATGTTTTGCTCAGTTTGTTTTTATTTTATTTTTCACATTTCGCAATTGTGCAAATTCCTTACTTGAAGGAAAACAAAACTTTGGTAAAATGAAAATGAAAATTAGATGTATTCTTTTAAGCACTGGCTTGCTCTTTTCAACCCACTCATCAGGAAAGGTTCTGATTGTTGGTGTAACAGTTGTTTTGTAGCTGTATGCCCTGGAACAGAGCATCTTCTTTAATATTCATGTTCATCTAAACAACTGTTTCCAGCTTTATGGTTTCTCAGATCATGACCCCCCTAAGCTCAATAAAAGTACTAACACTTTTTAGAAGAACTTTTATAATAGTTTATGTTAATAAAGAATAATAATAATAAAAAAAAAACTTGAATCACAACTGAGGCTCATTATGACTGGCCAGACAGACAAAATACCTTTACTGTGAGACACGGCATACAGGAGACAGAGGACAAAGAGAGCCTGGTAATCCTCTGCGTCGCAGTCCAATGCATTATACAACATGTCCAAGAACAGCCTGGAACAATAACAAAAATAATAGACATTCTTTATCCAAATCTTCCAAAAGTGTGCAGAACAATGTGAATAATATATATAACCACTATATATATATATATATACCACTTTTTGTTAGTGTTGGTTGAGCTTTGGCATAGTGTGACAAACTGACATACTGACTGTTGGTGAAGGTGATATAAACAAAGCTCGACAAATGCAAATTTCCTCCATTTAAGGCTTAATAGCACCAAAGGGCAGGGAACAAATAGAAGAAAACGGTCAAAACGAATGGATTTTGTTTTCCTTTGTGTGAACACACGCGCATTGCTTCCTCTAAATGAATATGTTGAATCATGCCCAAGCAAAGACTTCTCAGAACAGGATTTAAAAATACATCAATATAGCTTTACTGGCGAGGAGTCAAAGCTGCAGATTGGCTGCATTTCAGTGGAACTGGGAGAACCTTAACAAAGTGGAATTTCTATAGTAATACACCCTTTTCTAACGAATCTCTGGTGTTGCTTTAATGTTGATGGCGAAGGTAGATCTCAGAGATTTTAGTAGTATACCTGCTCGGCTGTCCTTCGGAGCGTGCCGCAGCAGCTGCACTCTTCTCCTCATCGGTAATGTTTTGCTCCGAAACATCCGAGATCCTACATTTCTCCATTACCACCATTTCAATTTCTGTAAGACACAAAGCAGACACACAACAGAGCTGAGCACCTGCCTCGGATTACAGCTTTAAAAGCTTTAGAAAAGTAATGAATCATTTTGTGACTGTTGGTTATCAATGCGTTTACAATGGTCAACTTTATATATCAGAATTTATTTTAGATGTAACTGTCATTTGGATTTTTTTTTTCTTGTTTTTTGCAACTTCTGTTTCCAGGCCACAGTATGGAACATTGCACAGGATACTGAAATGTACAGAAGCTCACATTTACAAGGAATTAGAGCTGGACAACGAATCGATTTTATCTTTAACGTAATATGCAAACGCTGTTTCCATAGAATGCGAGGCTCACGGCTCACCTTCCGCACGTCGCATTTAGAATATGTTAAGATTCACAAATAATAGCAGCGAGCGTAACTCGACATCTTGCTCTCCGACACAAATTAAAGATTGTTGGTGGTCTGTGGTGACATCTGTGGCACTGGTGTCGCACCCCGGCAACAGAGATGTTTGGGTTCCGCTACAGTATTATACAGTACTGAAATGTATTTTAAGAACTCATTAATTAGTGTGTAGTTAAAAAACAAAAACAATACTTCTGTTAAATATTTTGAATGGGGAAAGAAAAAAAAATCAGCTATTGCTGCACAAAAAGTTGCTTTAGAGACAGGAATTCACGAATACACTCGGCAAAACTTTTTATTTTTGGTGAGCAGCTGGCGAACATCATTCCAGAACATCAATTTCTTTGTCTTTATCTCCCCACAGACTAAATAAGCTCATGGAAATTAATCATTTTGAGACACTGAGAAAGATAAAAACAGAAGGATGATTACTGACTAGGTGGCAGCAGGATAGTCATGTGATCAAAAGGTGTGCTGTGGATTGGTCGAATGGCTTTTCTCGAAAGAGCTGGTGCTTTTCGATAATACGACGACATTATGGAACTGAACTCGTCATATATTTATTTAAAATTGAACTAGTTGTGATCAGTGGTTTTCTATATCTGTGAGTGTTTGTTTTTAGTTCTTATGTCTGAGGTCAAATTTCTAAATCTGTTCCGTATTTGTTTTTGTATTTTTAAAGCTAGTTTTGGCGAGTGTAAAAGGCTTGTAATGAAGAAACCCTCAACTGCAGCATCTTTACAGTCGCCTTTAAAGAAAACTGAGTATACCCTGGCTGTATGTCATGTGGAAAAAGCAACTGAAAGAATGATTAAATCACAGAGGAATGAATAGCTCAGCTGACTTTCCCTCCAGGAATGAAGGAGGACACCGACAAAAATGTCCTAGATGGGACAGGGCGGGCAGATGGTTTCCCTTAATTGGAGAGGTGGAGAGCACAGAATGAATGTGGATCAAAGTGACTGTGTGAAAACACAAAAACAATGTGGTGGAACGCTCTCACAACTGGCAAAATGATTTACTAAACTGGTAAAACTTGATTTATTCAGGTAAGACAGGAAACGAAATCAGAAGAATGTTCAATAATGCACCTTTTCTAGTAAGGAACTTTAAAAGACTGATTACTACTTAAGCCGAGTTCCATTTCTTTGAATACCCCTCAACTCTTTCCCTACTAGGACGTGCTGAAAATATTAGCATCCGATACTGATAAAAAAAAATGTATGAGTGAGGGAAATGGTCTGGAAAGATCAGCAAATTTTTCTCTTTTTAAGATTGTATAAACAATGTATAACCAATCAATTGTAAGTCTATGGTTATTAGTGTAATAATGGCGAATGATTCCAGTAAAACTGGAAATTCCCTTTCCTGATCTGTATATAGACATTAAATCAAACATAAAATATGTTTTTGTAAAACTGTTATAATTGACAAAATTAAGTATAAATTATGTCTCCTTTTATCTCATTTTATGGCCATTTTACCACCATTTTAACACCAACTGGTCCAATGAACTATAGGAACGTAAATACAAATCTCTAACTAGGAATTAACCACGGGAAAGTAGATAGAACAGGATTGGTTGATGTGATTACCACTTCACAAAAGGACAAATAAGAAATTCTGAACACTGGTATTAACTTTGATATCTCTCAGAAGAGTATAGTAAATTCCTCTATGATAGTTGTGTGACGAAAAAGTGAGAGAATCGAGAAAAACCGTCAAATATATTTGAGATTTTGCTTGAAAGTAGCTGTTATCATTATACTTGCTGGTTTTGATTGGGAGGAAATTATGTTTTTTGTAAAACATGACAAAATTTCTTCAATTTCTGGGTCTGTTTGCATGCACTGATGACCATTTAACCACCTTGGTTTGAAGTGTAGATGGGCTAAAGACCTTTTGAGCTCATGCAAACATGCAAAACAAAGGGGAAGGGCTAAGGTGTACAGCTAAGGGTTAGAAATGGAACTCAGCCTTCATCTTAAGTAAACTTTAGGAACTCAAATAAAGTTAGGAATTAACCACAGGAAAGTAGATGGAACAGGATTGGCTGATTTCATTACCAATTCACAAAAGGACAAATAAAAATAGTTTTTTTTGTATTCGCAAAGAGTTGAACATAGGCTAAATTCTCATTTGTAACTAAACAAACCTCACGTAGGAAATAAATTCCGGTCATTGTCAGGGTTTAGTCAGTTCTGAGAGCAGATCCACAGGCAAGCGGAGGGTCAGTCAGCCGTGCTGGAACATTCATCTAGTGCTACTCACCTTCCTTGTCCCCACTTGTCCTGCTGGCCTTTGAACTACCCTCTGTACCTTTAGCCTTTTCTTTTTCTTCCTCGGGCCCTTCATCAGATCCACGCTTCTCCTCCTCCTCTTCGCCCACGTTCTTGTAGTTGGGTCTTTTCTGAGTTCTCTTCCTCCCACGCTGACGACTCATCTCCAAGGAACGCTCTAAAGTTTCTGCGGGTTTTGTGAATCGACGAAGACCGGCATTGCTCTGGGAAGAACAATGACCAATTTAAATAAATATATTTGCAAACAATATACTTCATAGATAATATGCGATGGACTGGTGACCTGTCCAGGTTGTGCCCCTGCCTCTCGCCCAATGCACACTGGAGACCCCAAAAGGGAATAAGTGGGTTGGAGAGTGAAGAATGAATATATAGATAATTAAAGAACCACTGTTTTGATTTTGAACGTTTCATTATTTGGTAGAGGGAATCTCCATTGATGCACATGCATCAATACATATAAAGTGCTCAGCATACATAAGAACACCCCCCTACATTTGTCAGAAAACCTTAAGTTTCCTTTCAGAATCAACATTTTCTATGAGATCCTATATTGCAAAATACTCCCACAAACGTGGAAAATAAGGGGAAAAAAGACTTGACTACAAAATTCTAATGGACATTGAACCACAAGTGAGTCGAATGATTCTTTTAAGAGGTATCCTGCAGATGGGTGATTATAAAAGAGAATTACGTAAAGTAAAGCCATTCCCTTTTCATGTCGTCAGTAACGGCTCCCCATGGAAGAAAAATGTCACAAAATGAGAGAAAAAAAAAACATTTCTTCAAAACACACGTCTTAGCTACTACTGCATTTCTGAAGAAGAACAGAGGGAAGGAGACTGAAGTATCTGAACCCAATAGAACGACTGTGGGGAATTCTGAAGAGACAAGATGAGCGTCACTCTCCATCCAGCTCTAAAAGAGATTCTTCTTAAAGAATGAAAAAGATAGATGCTGTAATAGGTCACCAAATTCCTCATTTCATGTCTAGAATATTGCTGGGGTCCTTAAAAATCCCTTACAAAATACTAGTTGTAGTCATTACATTTATTTTTGCTTCAATTTGAGTAAAACTGAAGATTCTGTGATCCAACCTAAATTTTATGTTATGGAGTTATATAATTGTCTAACAAAAGTCTTTTTTTAGCACTTTATATCTATTACTTGGTACTGCTTAGTCGAATTCACACATACGGTTCCTCAAATTACATCAATAGCAGCTTTTATAACGTCTACAGAACGTCAACTCACAGTCAACACAGGAAAATGTTTCTGGCTTCTCAGAAAGAAGCTACTAAAACAGGAAACAGCTGTTGAACAGTCAGGGACACGAGTGTTAAGAGCTGCAGGGGCACGGCTAGTGTCCTTTAATAACTCGTATGATGCATGAAGCAAAAAAAAAAAAAACAACACTCTTGGTCACCGTGACACCACTGACCTCATATAGGTGAAATATGTTAAATATACATCCTATAAATATACATATAAAGCCAACAATCTCTGACACGTGGGCTGCAGGTGTGCTAATGCACCGCTGCACTTCAAAGAACACAAGCAAGGATTCAAAGAACCAAGCTCTACTATTTCAATAAGCTTCACACCTTTGAGAAACAAAATGTGACGGGCACAGCTCTAGAAAAACAGGGTGATATGATGAGAAATGGAACGCTCCATGGATGCCACAAATGCAAAAACCAACCGTTTGTGGTCTGCCTGTGGTCCGAGACGTAATGAGTGAACTCTATTAAATGTATGAAGGGTGCATAAGCAAGACTTGACTGTTTACAAGAAGGAAATTAGCAGATTGGGCCAGTTGTGAGACATAAAAATGTAATATACACATGTAAATGTGACTTGTTTAGCATTTTGGTCATAAATATTTTATATTGTCCTTATTAACATGAATTCCCTCCTTTAACAACAATGACAATCTCTTGAGGTAGCTGTTGATGAGGTTCTTTATCTTCTTTGTTGGTTAAGCAGCCCATTCTTCATTTTCAACTCTTGTATATTCATGCATGATTGGCAAGTTTGAGTGGTTCAATGATACTGAGGTCAGGAGACTGAGATGGCCACTCCAGGACCTGGTTTGGAGTAACCAATGACTTGGACTTGGCCTTGTGTTTTGGGTCATGTGATTGAATGTCCCGTAACGTCCCATTCACAGCTCCCGGGCTAATGGTGCATATTTTCCTTCAGTATCCTTTGATAACACGCTGCATTCATCTTCCCACCAATTCTTTTTCTACCTGGTCCTGTCCTGCTTAAAAGCCAGCCCATAGGAGGGTAGATGCTTTGTGTAAGCTGGACAGTTTTGTTATCTCTAGGGGAGTGAACATATGATGAGGTGTTTCCACCTCTGGATGGAAGCTGTGAATTAATGTATTTATTTATCAGGACAGGAGGGTGTTGAAAGGAAAGGGGATGTAGGTGAGGGGGAAAGATTCAGCAGATTCCCACCAATTTTGACCAAGTTGTCCAACCCTCTGATATAGTAGAAGGTGCGCGGTTGCAGAGCAATCGAATCTCATTGTTCTCTTTGAAACAGCCACGCACATTTTTTAGAGAGTAATTTGTAGGTTTTTCTTTGCATTCCTGCAGTTGTAGCAGAATTTTGTGGTGGTTTTTGTGGAGGATGGATACCTTCACCAGTCATTCATAACCCTTTGTGTCACCAGGTAATGTAAACAAGTGATAAGGGTCATTTGGAAAGTTTCTGGTGAGTAAACACAGTTGTTTGAGTTCACAGAATCACTAAACATGAGTGGAAAAATACTTTTGTGTCACTAATATATTCTGCCAAGAAATCAGGAAATTTTCCTGGGTATATGAACGTATGAGCCAAACCGTATGCGTTACGTCATGCAACTGAAACAAGGATCTTTAACAAGCCAATGATGAAAATTTCCAAAAAAAGGGCCGCTACAGGTGGGTTCCTGCGCGTTCGCTTGCACTTACACCCAGTTCACTGTGCAATATGTAAATGGTATAATGAGAAAACAGGGGAAGCTTCTAATACAGTGGTGGTTTTGCCTTTAATCTCTGCACTACATAATCTTCGTATTTCCTGTCATCTGCACAAGGAGTTGCTTGAAATCTAGATCGACGCAACGTTTCTGCCTAGTCCCTTCTGTGCTCAACCTCAACCTGCATATTGTGGTGAAGGGAAGTCATGTGATGTGTGTGTGAGCATGTGTTTGGGTGTCATAGGGTTGCTGGTAACACACAAGTTCTAGTAGCAATTTCACTGGTCTTACGGGAAAGGGAAAGTAGGTTAGAGTCAGTGCGGTAATGGTAGAAGACAAATTGCAGAACATCAGAGAAAGGAGAGCCACACCAATCCAAACTAGAACTCGGCATTTACATAAAAAAACTAATGCCACTAGATTTTATATTAGTTTTTTTTTTTTTTTTTAATATTAGTTTTTGTCAAACTTTGAGGACTTCTGAGATTGGCTGGAAGATTACCAACTTGTCTTGCTCTTTAGGGGACTTTGAGGGTAAATCTAGAAATCTAGTCCCACCCTATATTTATAAAGGTGCAGTTTTACTCCGTAAACTTGTTAATATTTAACTTTAGAGGTCTGTTCCAATGTTATTGTGTGCAGCAGGCTTGACACATTCAGCGTTAGTACAAAAAAAGCCCATAAATCTAAAAATAACTAAACAAAAATTACTCCATGTAGTGATCTGTGTTTTTCAATTCTAATTGATTTAATTCTAACTGAATACAAGCAGCATGTAAAAGCATTATGATTAAACTAGATGGCTAAAGTTTGTACAAGTATTTTAAGCAAACTGGTTGCCAAGGTCATGTAAACCAACACCCATGTTTCTATCCTTTAGGCGACATAGTTTGGAAAATGTGGTTGCTAGGGTAAACAGTTTAGTTGCTAGGGAGCATTCAAATATTTAAACCTATTTGAAATGATTCAGCATAGAAAGAATTTGGTATGTTCTTTCACAGACGGATAACCTTCATAGCGAGTTTGAAGGTTCTACGAGATTTTTGCTCAGTAATTTGTAACGATACTTTCCCTAAATTGCTCTGAATAGTGGTCACGCTGTGTTTTTGGAAAGCTAAAAGAATGGTTACCGTCATCTTGATAAAAAAGGGGTCTATTGTTATTGTAGGCTGTGGTTAGGGCTGAGAGGTGAGACACAGAAAGAGACCACAGAGGAGGCAGAGACTGGGAAAGGGGAAATGACTTCTGATAGATCTGACACAAATCAGAAGAGAGACGCTTCCCTGAAAGGCAGTGTGACCGTAGACCTTTTTATTTTTTTTGTTTGTACAATAAGCGCCAATGCACGTCTGCTGTTAACATACGAAAAAAGATTGTGGAAGGGTTTTATGATCCCTTAGCAAAGCTACACTATCTTCACTCTCTCACTAAGAATAAAATGTTTTCAAGAATGTCTCTAACGTCGCAAAATTTGCACCTTTGCCCAGATTTTGAAACGTATACAACATTTTTAACATAAACACATGCACTGCATCCTTTGTCTGCAATCCACCTACGTGTCCCACCAACTTCTGCTGTGAAGATGACTTCAAAGCAAACCATTAATGCCACCGAAAACACAGCGAGCCTATCTGTCTCTCTTACCTCTGTGCAAAACCCCTAATAAGAGCAAACAGCAAAGAAGAATTCTCCTCTACGATCTTTGCATCAAAAGACTAGAGCAGGAGACAGACGGCCTGTTTTTTCAGAAACATATTTTAGAGTTTGATGAATGTTCATACTATAGCTCAGACTTGAAGCCAGGTTGCATCTGAAAAAAGGATATACGAGAACTAGTCACATAATTAGTAAATCACGAATACGTTTATTTCGATAGTTCCATTCAAAAAGAGGCTGGCTGGTCTCAGAACTCTGTGTCCGAGCACATTAATAGAGAGGGCAAAAGATGTGGTAGGAAAAAAAAGTTTGCAAGCAATGAGGTCAACTGCATCCTGGAGAGGATTGTGAAACAAAACCTGGTTAAAAATTGGGGGAGATTCAGCTGGAGTAAGTGGTTCAAGAATCACAGGTGCAAGGCATGGTTTTCATGGCTAAAGACAAAAAAGCCCTGCCAAAAAGACTCCGATGAAAGTAAATTTAGCATTTCCCTTAAAAAATCTAAGACCCTGCAAGAAGAATGTAGAGGCAGTGACTGTTAGGGGTGCCATGTCATCTTGCTGGTGTTGGTCCACTGCATTTTCTAAAGTACACCATCAAAAAAGCCTTTTACCAGGACATTTTAGAGCATTTCATCCCTCCAGCTTCTGAGTGCCGAACAATTACATTTTCCAAACCGGAGTTTAAGAAAAAGTATCCATTTTCTTAATTGGCCAGCACACTCGCCTGACCTTAACCCCATAAAAAATTGACGCGTGAAGAGTAGGATGTGATCAGTCAGACCCAATAATGCAGAAGAGCCGAAAGCCACCAGAAGAACCTGGGTTCTCATAAGTTCTGAGAGGTGCCACAGACATTCATGCAAAAGGAACTTAATATTGAGTGCTGCACAAGCTCATACTTGTACTGCACTGCTCTTAACTAACATTCTATTTCCCTAAGATACAGATATCTTGAAGTGTGCCCGCAATCTAACTGCAAATGATTAAAGATGCATACTTTATTTGTATTGTTAAGTAAAGAAATGAGCACTAGTTAAAAAAAAGGCTTTCATTTGACCTCCGCATGTGACCTGTGAAAAAAAACAGGGTTGCTAGACAACGCAAGAGCAGGAAGTGTGCAAAGTTGATGATAAAAATATTGGTTGCTCAAGGAATGATCTCACCCAAGCTTGACTTTTAAGCGAGGTGCTAATTCTACTGAAAAGATCTTCACCGCATTTCCAGTCACTTCTCTGAAGTACACGACTCTAGTCTCAATCAATCCTGCGCTTCTTATTTGCATATTCAAATGAAGATGTACTCACTGAGCACTTGTGAGCACTCTGTTCTGCCTGTATGCTGAACACTGACTGGTTTCCATTCAGGATGACATCAGCCAGGGAGTGGACCAGCGGTGGATAGTGGATGATCAGGAACACCTGTAGCCATAAACCACGTGTTCTCGTATCTGATTCAACCGAAACAACCAAAATCAGCAGAAAATATTTGTGTACCTGTGACAGCAGGTAAAGAGACACCTGAGGGTTGATCTTGCGCTCGTCAGACTGAAAAAGAAAAGACAAGTAATAAGAATACAGCATTTTTGGACTTTTATTATATTTAGAAATATTAAAGTAATAAAAATTCGCTCAACAATCATCACTACAAAAATATAATAATATTATGATATAAATATAATAATTATATATATATTATATATAATAATTTTCAGTATCTGAAAAAAACTTTAGTCATGGCAGTTTTGTCCAGTTTTAAGCCAAATAAAGTGCCATAATAAAAGTTAAATCCTTAGAAATGACATTTATAAAGTGTAACATACTGTTCTGTACCTCAAGAATAACCTTTAACAGTGAAACGAGAGTCTTACCTTTAACTTTCGTTTCTGAACAGCAGGTTCCACTTTAAAAATGTACTTTTTAGGAAACCCTCTAACTTTTATCTGCAAATAATGCAACCCCTTCAATAGTAATAATAATAATAATAATAATAATAATAATAATAATAATAATTCAGTAATCCCTTTACATTCCAGGTCAGTGACGTAACGCTGCTTTTGTCACTATATAAGTTATATAAACCAATCCCCATGTCTCTATCATTTACCAAAGCTGAGATACAGTTCGGGAAAGGTGGTTGCTAGGGTAAACAGTTTAGTTGCTAGGGAGATTTCAGTGAAGTCAATGGTAAATATTTAACCCCCTCTTGAGCCGTTTTGCACAGTGGTTTGTATGTTCTTGCACAGACTGGTAACCCCCAAAAGTGTGGTTTATTTTGAGGTTTTACAAAGTGTGACCCTGTGTTAAGTCAATGGAACATTTCCCAGCATTCGCAGTGATTTCCCAGAATTCCAGTGTGGAAAAAAGTTAAGTCAAACCCAGTTCTTTGCATAGTCTGTATATATCCTTTCAACATCTGATAGCAAAGGTTCAAATTCACTATAATTGTACAGATTTTCGCTAAGTGGATCCAGACACGCGTGGCTTGGTCCTCACCTGCTCTTGGCTGACCAGAGAGAACACATAGAGGGGCAGGAAGAGGCGGTTCAGCAAGTGGTCAGTCAGCACATCATTCAGAAACTCACAGTTGATGATGAGGATGTCATTCAGATAGTGAAGATGGTCAAGGTGCTCGGCAACCAGATCACTGAGCTTTCCTCTGTTTTTATGTCTAATGTAAAGTGCAGATGGAAAACATTACAACAAAAGTCATATATTTGACTAAAAAGCTGAGGTGGGTTTAACATTGTGAAACCCTGTAGCCTACAGTGACACCGAGTGTTGGGAAACCTTACTCTTCATCAGTTTGCACACACTTGTCCAGCTCGATGACATGGCTGCCGATGAACCAGACCAAATTGGAGAAGTACGGCACAGCTGTTTTATCCCGAATATAGTGAAGCATGTGCTGGTTGTCCACTGGAGGGAATGGGTAAACATGGTTACTCAGAAACAAACAGAGGGATCACCAAATAGCAACAGTGATTTGTGAATGAAAGGGTGAGGTTTAGTATAAAATAAAAAAAAAACACAAGGAAGAAAAAATGATTTTTAAATACAGCAGCAATAATGTTAATCATGGAACAATGTGCAGATGATGGAGGGTTAAGCTAAATAAAGGAAGACCAAGTTGGTCTATACTCGAAACTTAATCCATCTTCCTTGGAAAAAGCAAACCAAAAACAAAAGTGCATTTGTTTACAGTGAGCTACATTCATTTCTACTGAGGGGAATTACAGCAGTGAAATTCAAATGAGCACGTCTTTCACTCGCCCCGGAAGATGCAAAGGGATAGGTTTGCACGTCCGATACATCCTTGTAGGTTATTTATCTTTAAGATGTAAGTAAATGTACAAATACATCATTATGCAAATGCAAAAATACCTTCACAAAAGTTTATCAATTATTTACGTCAATGAACAATGAATGAATAAAAGAGAAATCAAATATTTGCCATCAAAACAGCAGCAGCTCATCTAAGTAGCCTTCCACTTGTAGAACTATGGATGCATCTTTCTCCTTCTGTCTCATCATGTAACCCCAGACACACTGGAGGATGTTGAGATCAGGGGTCACAGTATCACTTCCAGTTTTGCTGAAGATTTTTTTTTTAGGTTTTTTTAGGTTTCAGGATTGAGAAAACAATGAATCCTTTTGAAATTCCCAAATCCACTTTCAGAAACGTTCAAGGAACTAGAGGTGCCATGTCATCGGCTGGTGTTGGTCCACTGTGTTTTCTAAATTCCCTCTAGTCCAGTCCAAAACCCCTACTTCCATTTTTATAGGGTAATCATCTTCACAGCTTTCCTTGGTCGTCCACTTCATCCATTGTCTGTGTATCTTCATAAGAGCTTTACTTTGAAATCACTGTCTGGGAGAGACCTTGTCAATGCAGCATAACTACTTTATCAAGAAACTATCAACCTCATCTTGGAGTTTGGCTGTTTTGAGCCAGTTGTGAGCCTCCTCCACAGCTGTTCCTGTTTCAGTTCACTACTGGATTTTAACTATGTATTTTTAGCCCCAGTTTGGTATTATTGGAATATCATTCACCTGAATATTTGCTGCTATTTAATCAAATATTCAATTAATATACTGTACAAATATAACCAATCAGTATTTATTTATATTCCTAATGCATTAACATAATCGATGTTGATCTTAATCTGGTGCACCTCCAGCATCTTTCTTTAAAACAAAAACATTTAAAAAGACCACCCAAAACTCACCATAACTTCCAAAATAAAAGCACAGATGTGTACAGTGTTTTTAACTACATCAAGACTGAAATAAAGAAACTACTTTGGGTAAAAACGTTTTAAGGCAACATGCAGAGGCAGAATAAAGTTCTGAGTTTGACCACTTACATGACACTGGAATAAGGCACACGGGAGTCACCATAGAGGGAGAGGGGAAGAACAGACAAAGGGTTAAACAGGATGAAGGGACTGAGCTAGTGGAGCTTGGCCTTGATGAGGCCAACAAATGAAAGTATGACACCACCTGGTGGCTGGAACTAAATCTGCACAAAAGAGAATCTAAAACCAAGCTGTTTATACCCAACACCAGAAATCTCATGTTAATGAAAAAGCACGACACAGCGTCTGATTCAGACAATAAAGCAAATTGCAAATGTTAACAAATACAGTAAACGCAAATGTACCCCGTGCATTTATAAAGTGATAATGCTTATGGGCAAAACCAATAAATAAATTAATTACAATCAAATCATACCACGGGTGTATGTTTATGCATAATGTATGAATGTCACTGTATTAATTACATGTGATTAAATTATATTAAAAACAATATTTATTTTCTAATAAGTCCAAAATGTAAAAAAAAAAAAAATTATTTGTGGTTAATTAATTAAAAATGAGCCTTGTGTTATTATTACAAGGTTTTTACTGACTAGAAGCATGTGAAGAGCTTAAAACAACGAAAATAAGCAATAAATCGTCAATCAAAATGCAATATTTATCATAATAGTCAATAAAAAAATGTGTAATAAAGTTACAAATACATTGCAGTAACTTGAGGAGAAGAAAATCACACGTGTAGGCAGCAGAGTGCATTTGAAAAAGAAAGCACTACTCTCAGGAGCTTCCAGCATGGTACACTACTATCCAGTAATGAAATAAGTATTTGAGGATGCCTGGCATAAGATGTTCCAAGCTTTCTGTAATTAATCGCAACAGCCCTCGAAATACTTCAGATAACCAATTCTAAGCGTGGGAACAGTTTGAGGGCAGTCCCCTTCTGTTCAGACACGACTACACAAGTTTGGTGTGAAGGAACCGGTCACTATTCCTGGACTCAACCCAACAGAATACTTTTGCGATGAATTAGGTTAGGTACTGAACGGTTGAAGCCGTTATAGCTGCAAAAAGTGGGATGACAACATATTAAACCTTGCGTTTTAAGGTGGTCACTTCCAAATGTCCTTTTGGCGATGTGCTGTATGATTTTTAACGGCCAAAATATCAAATTCTGTGATTTATATATAAGAATATGAAGACTTTGGTTTTAAACCAAATTTTTTTTTTAAAATCAAAGCCAAAACAAATTTTGTATTTTCCTGCTAGGCGTCTTCACTTTTTTCCAAAGTGAGACAAAGGCCAGCTCTTATTTCAACAAATCCATTTCACCAAACCACAGCACTTTTTTCATGACCATCAAATCCACGACTTTATCAACTGACTATCATGGCCAGTCATGTATGTAGTCGACTTACAGAAATAGATGGAAGAAACCCCTTTTTCTCAATTCAGCCATCTTGAATGTACAGCATTTTGTTACCAAAGTGATGCTTTTTCATAAGGATTTCAGCATTTAATTATTTTGCTTTTAAATGCGCATGAAATAATAAAACTCAACACGTGACTAACACTGGGAAACATAACCAAGCATTTTGTAGAATGCCTAGGAATTGTATGGAATGCCTAGAAAAAAGTGTGCAACATCTGTGGCAAAAGCTGACATTTGAAACCCATTAGATGTCAACGTTAAAGAATATTTGTTATAAACCAGGGGTGTCAAACTCAGTTCCTGGAGGACCACAGCCCTGCACAGTTTAGCTCCAACCTCAACTAAACACACCTGATGCAGCTCGTTAGGCTTTTTGTAAGCTTCAGCTCTGGGTCTCTCTAAGCAAGGTTGAAAGTAAACTCTGCGGGGCTCCGGCCTTCCAGGAACTGAGTTTACACCCCTGTTTTAGTAAGAAGAATCTGAAAGCAAGGTTTAAGAAGACCTGCTTTATTTAGCTTAAACATTAGAAATGCCATCAGCTGCAAACCATGCTGCGTCGAGAAAAAGGAGATTGGGGAGGAGAAAGCGGTGGAAGGGAATGTGAGCTGTGAGAGATTGTAACGCTCTCAACGATCTGGAGACAAAAAAAGGGCAGAACCTACTTTATTTAGCAACTTCCTCTAAATGCTGTTTCCTATTAAATCCCCATTTAACAGCAATATATACAAAGGCTAATTTAATTGGCTTTTCCGTTCCATTACCTAATACTTAACTTAGTTATTAAATGCACTGACATTCATACAGTTGCAAAGTTAAACATTCCCTGGAGCCTTTGAATGAAAACAGTGACAAGCTCCATTGATATTCTGGACTTCAATAATCACTGATCACAGATTGACTGATTTGCAACAAGACAGTCCCAAATCCAAGGACAAATACCAGGCAGGAAATTTGACCACAGCTCCGCAAGAAAGATTTAGCAGCAGTAAAGAGACCCTGGTGTGGCTCAATGTAGATGTGTTTTTACTAACGGCAAAGAGCTGAGTCAGCATGCTCATGCATCAGAGGCATGACAGAAGGATAGGCGAAGATCGGGCGACAGCAGCAGCTGAGTCAGGACTCTACTCACCTTTGTACACATTGAGTGTGATCGTCCTTACGGCGATCCGGACCATGCTCTCAGGGTGGTTGAAAAACTTAATGGCCTCCGTGTACAGGGCAAAATCATTCGTGTGCTAGAGGCATGGGAGACAGAGCGTGAGGTAGTCAGTGTGGAGGATAAGCTTAGAGAGAAGAGAGCTGCAAATAGTGGTGCCCCGTTTAATGGTAGGGGAAACACTGCACTAATAGAACTGAACTATTGAGGCATCCCTAAAGCAACTAAATGTACACATGTAAGAAACATGCTAATATGAGTGATCTAAACCAACGTCTCTATGATTTTAGTTAGCTGAGATGCTAAACTGGTTGCTATGGTAAACGGTCTCGTTGCTATGGAGGGGTAAATTCCCTGTGTCACTATAGTTGTAATAAAACAAAACCCATGTCTTTATAATCTATCAAAGCTAATATTGAGATCAGAAAACTTGGTTGGTGGGGTAAACAGTTTAGTTGCTAGGGTAACCACATCGTCAAACCAACGAAGGAAATGCGTACCTCACTATTTAAGTGATGGCTCTTTTTTGATGTTGAACCCATAATTGAAAATCTCAGATTTTATTATATAAAGCAATTTTTCTTTTATACTTCTGTTATAATAAAAGCGACTTACCTCATTGTAGAAAAAGTGAACTGTGTGGTTGTTAAGTTTCAGAGACAAAGTCTTCAAAAAGGAGATATAGTAAGCCATAATTTCCTCATCAGAGAAGTCAAATTTATGAACGATTATGGAATTGACATGATTGTTAGACAGTAAGTAATCTAGAAAAAAAAGGAGGGACAATTGACATTATTCAAGGCTTGAAATATACCGATCAAATGTGACGTTTGTCAGGTATCTACTCACATAAAGAAGTCTCGTGACTGATGTTCTCAAAAAGAATGTTGAGTGTTTGCAAAAGCTGGACACACACGTATCGGCCTGACTTCTGTCGCAGTATGTTGAGGAAAAATGCAAACATGTTCTTCTCCAAAAAGAAGCTATGGAGACAGAGAAAGGGGTCATACATGTCATACTGTGCAAACACGTTTTTAAAAATAAAGGATTTAAAAAAATAAAAAAAGGTTTCTTGCCATGGCAAGGTTGAGCAAAGCAACAAGACACAAGGTAGCTATACTGCATCAACAATTCTTGCCCTGATAAATATTTGTTGTGCTGTTTAAGCTCAGGACTAAATATATATTTAAAACAAAAAAGGTCAAACTTACTCAAAAACAGAGCTGTCATTCTGATCACCCCAGATGAGAATCTCAGTAATTGATCGAATGGTTTCGACCAGAAGATTTCTATTGTGGTCTGTGACCGTTGTATTCTTCGTCAAGACGTGGTACATATACCTAAACAAACATGGGTTGACGCAAAAACACATTTTATACATTTACTAAATGTCTTGAATTGTGGTGACTAAAGCAGTATGTTTAAAATATCTACAAAATACAACACTGTGATGCAGTTTCTAACATGAGAATAACTACCCGGACGTCTCTGTACGATGTCTTACATTTTTGGAGCACGTTAACTACAGTATTTTGACTGATATGCAAAGCTTTGCTGACCTTGTAGGCCTCACCTTTTTCTTTCTCATTTCCTTTCTCGGATTTTGTGACATTTTTCTTCCATGGGGAGCCACTGCTGACGGCATGAAATAGGGAGGGTTTTTCTTTGTTAAGTAATGCTTTTTTTATAGTCTTCTGCAGACACCTCTTAAATTAAATCATTATACTCAACTGTGGTTCAATGTCTGTTAATTAGAATTTTGTAGTTTTAAGTGTGACTTTTCTCCTAAAACTACAATTGGGTGCACTCGTTTTTGCAACATTTTACTAGTATTGTTTTTCGTTGAAAATGTTGATTCTCAAAGGAAACAAAGGGTTTTCTGTGAAATTTTAAAGGGGTGTATTAATTTATGTTGAGCACTGTATAAGCAATAAAAGGTCAAGACAGGTACGTAAACTTGGTAAATTTATCTCGTTTTAATGTCTCAAATAACTGAAACGAGACCAAATCCTTAATACAGTTTATAACGGTTTTACAGTTAAACGGAAACGGACACGAACTGGCTAAAAACGGATTTAACGGTAACCACAAGAGATGAGCACCAATTAGCCACTAGCTGCCAAAGGTCCATGGAACTTACTTCAAATGGTCCAAAGAATGAATATTTTTGGACTTCCCCTGTCCTCCAACCCAGCTTCTTGAACGGCCAAACATGGTTAGTTGACGTTATTTGGCGGTGTGTAAAATTTTAACACAAGTTGCAAGGCAAATTAATCCATATCCGTCGCAGTGAAGGCCCAGAGTACTCACATGAAAACATACCCGCGACCTATCTCTCATGACAGCTCCGGCGTCAACGAGTGTTTATCTGGGAGTTGTAGTTTTCACAAATAAAAAATGCACGAGTGGCACAGCGACAATAGACTACACGAACGTCATTTCCCAGCGTTTCCCGTGCGCGAGGCAGGTTTGATGATGTCATGAAAAAGCGACATTTGTTTTTGTTTTTCACGCGTTCTGAAGGATCGACGACTTTTTTCTGATATTTTAATGCCGTCAGCATCTTTCTTGACCGACTATGTTTTTTCGATAAGAAGGGAGACACTGGGCGATTCAAACATGATTTTAATCGCCGATCGTTTTTTCTGTACATTTGCGGTTTGTATGGACAAAACCACTGAAAACGGACAGACATATCTTCTTTGATGAGGACGAATGGGTCTACAATTTCACACGGAACCTTGCGTGTGTTTAAATGCTTTTACTCAGTTCACTTTGTTATTTGAACCCGAATTACATGTTTTGGAGTCTATGACTCATTCATTTTACTTTAAAATAGATTCAGTGGAATCGCATATCACCGAGCATCCCTATATGTATTATCTTGGCCTGTTTTTTGTCAATGTCTTAATTCTCTACTATGCCTTTTTAATGGAATACATAGTACTTAATGTAGGGATTGTTTTCTTACCAGAGGATATGGACCAGGCACTCGTGGACTTGGGCGTTCTCTCAGACCCAGCATCAGTCCCCTACGACACAGACAATGATTTGGACGTTTTTGAGGGATATTTGGAATAAAATGATGCACAACAGAGTGAAACACTCTTTCTGGGCATCACTGCTATTGCATGGAAGATGCCCTCTGTTTAAAGGAGATCTGTTATCAAAGGGATCTGCAAGATGTGTTTTCTGGAGACTCTAGCATTTCCTGCAAAAATAAACATGATCGTGAAAAGGTAAGTCATGATTTAAGGTCCTTGTAAATAACGAGTCTTGCAACAAATGCATTAAATGTCATGTTTCCACAGGCCAAGCCACCTTTGTGCCATACAGTCTCTTGGACAGGGAAGCAGAATGGATGCGTGGATGCCAGTTTTAGTTTCTTGAGCGATCAAATTCAGGCACTAACCACTACGGTGGATATAAATAATACATTGCCAGTTTATTTTTAGCAAGGCATTCTGCACTCAAGCAGGATTTTGTGTCAGCACTGCTACAAGTTGAAGGTTTTTGCTTAGGCCCCTGCATGTTTCATTCCCAGTATTGTCCTGGGAATAAGCGATTTGTCCTGAGACAATGAAGTGTTGTTTTTCCTCCCCGCAAGATTCTTAGGAACGTATGAAGATGATTAATTTAGGATTTTATCTATTCTAAATATATTTAATAAATGTTTGATTTCACACCATGCTGCAATTGTGTCTTTTACTTAACTTTAGCACTTTCTTAGCATCTCCTTTTATTTTGCTTGTTGAGTGCACTCATGGGCAGCACAGTGGCGCAGTGGGTAGCACTGTGGCCTTCCAGGTAGAAGGTTGTCGGTTCGAGGCTCGCCGGTGACCTTCCTGGAAGGAGTTTGCATGTTCTCCCTGTGCTTGCGTGGGTTTCCCCCACAATCCCCAAAAACATGCGGATAGGTTTATTGAATAAGCTAAATTCCCCTTAGGTGTGCATGTGTGTGTATGTTGCCCTGTGATGGACTGGCGAACTGTCCAGGGTGTACCCCTGCCTCTCGCCCAATGTGTGCCGGAGATAGGCACCGGCAGACCCCCGTGACCCCGAAAGGGAATAAGCGGGAATGAAAATGAATGAATGAATGAGTGCACTCACTTATTGTTATTACCATGTTTCAAATATTTTTAACTAATAATAATTAAATATTATTAAATTAATTAAATAATAATTTTTGTATTATTATATTTCCATAATAATTTTTGATATAAGGGCACAATATGCACATCAGGTTATTGAAGAACCGTCTGCTAATTTGATGCAGCTGGCATCTTTCACAGTTTTGTTTTTGTGACACTCTGTGTGTCGCAACTGTGGGGAGGTGGGTGTTTGAATATTCACACTGCTTAGGTTTCTAAAGCAAGAGAGGTGACATTAAAAAACACTTCATATTGTGATGACCGACAACAAAGAGTTAAGGTGACATCATCACAGCACCTTTGGAGTTATGTGTTTGAATATGGTTTTATTTGGTTGTTT
>SRMA01026172.1:402437-507479 GCA_007224835.1 Danionella cerebrum | reverse complement strand
GATAGGCACCGGCAGACCCCCGTGACCCCGAAAGGGAATAAGCGGGAATGAAAATGAATGAATGAATGAGTGCACTCACTTATTGTTATTACCATGTTTCAAATATTTTTAACTAATAATAATTAAATATTATTAAATTAATTAAATAATAATTTTTGTATTATTATATTTCCATAATAATTTTTGATATAAGTGCACAATATGCACATCAGGTTATTGAAGAACCGTCTGCTAATTTGATGCAGCTGGCATCTTTCACAGTTTTGTTTTTGTGACACTCTGTGTGTCGCAACTGTGGGGAGGTGGGTGTTTGAATATTCACACTGCTTAGGTTTCTAAAGCAAGAGAGGTGACATTAAAAAACACTTCATATTGTGATGACCGACAACAAAGAGTTAAGGTGACATCATCACAGCACCTTTGGAGTTATGTGTTTGAATATGGTTTTATTTGGTTGTTTGGTGTTCTACATTAGCGTACCTTTGTTCTTATGTTTTTATTGTGTTGGACATGTTGTGAATCGACACAGAATTCTCTGGTTGTGGAGTAACGCTGGTACATTTGTTTTGCTGTAAAATTGGATAAAACGGTTTAAAATAGCTTCTGTTTGCATTATTTATTTGTGGGAACCTCCATCTAAACCTTGATGCACATGTTACGGTTCAAGACACTTCCTTTAATTTTTACTGGATGTTATAGTACAAAACCCCTCCGTAATCTGTGGTGACTGATGTTCAGAATGTTACACACATATTGTTCATGCCACAGGGAACCCAACATCAATGGTTATCATGGTACTTGCTAATTGTGGTTGATAGGAAGAGGTACAATAAACGAACAGATCCACCCTTTAATAAAAACATGCATTTTACATAAATTTGACCAAAAAAGAATTATTTTATTACGAAACAAAGTGTACAACATACAGTCCTTTTACAAATTTAAGCTAGAACATTGAAAATATTGCTAAAATCCACATAAAACACTGACAAATAGCATTTATTGCTTCTCCCTAGTTTCTAATGCTACACTTCACCATAAAAAGAATTATATAGATCTTTTAAAGAAGAACCTTTCTTTTGAGATCCAGGGAGCCATCTGAAATAGATGCCTGAGCCACCTCGGCTGGCTTATCTTGATGTGGAGGTGCAGTGACTCTTCTCCGAGCTCCTCTTGAGTAACTGAGCTCCTCACCTCATCTCTAATGGAACACACAGCCACCCTGTGGAAGAAACTCGGACTTGAACCAGCACTCAGGCCATAGGTAAGGGGAGGGACGTAGTTTAACCGGTAAATTAGGTCAATCCTTGTTCACCACGACGGATCTGTGCTTTAATGTCAGTTTCACAGTCCCCTTACTCGTGAGCAAGACCCCAAGATACCTAACCTCCTCAACTAGGGGCAGTATGACTCCAACTCCGAGGGAATATAGTCACTTTCGCTTTAAAGTGATTTTATTCGTGCATCTTGAAGATGAAGGTGTTCATACAGTCCATATGGAATGCAATTATTCCATAACCTAAAGAGAGGCAAAATAAACAACACATCACCATTAAAAACCAAGAAATAGATGCGAGAACAGCAAATATTTATTAAAACGTAAGGAGAGCGTACACTTTTGAGTTTGGAATGATATTTAGTAGGTCTTTAGACTATTGACAGCTAGGCACTGTTGTTCCTGAAGTTCTGCCTTCAGATTTTTGTTCGTTAAGGCTGAATAATTAAAATAGTAATCAAATAAAAGCCTAGGTAATATATCTGAAACAACTATACTTACCCCAAAGACTTCATTCCCGGACATTTTCTCAAAGCAGCGCACAGCATTTTGGCTCCAATGTCTGTGAACTTGTTGTATTTAACGCTAAACAACAGAGAAGCGACTTAATACAAAGAAATGCACAGAATAAACTTTACTGGATTATAATATATACTGGATTCAACAGAAAACATGCAGAGAACACAAAAGAGCATTCTCTACTTACTCGAGGTCCTGGAGTGATGTGATGTCTGGTAAAACCACAGCAAGATGTTCAGCTCCGGTGTCTGTGATTGCATTACCATACAGGCTAAGAGAGAGATAAGCAAACGTTTTAGCTTGCGCTTGTTATAAAGGGTTCCTGAGAGCGAGAAACACTGTCAAATATAGGGCAGCTCAACAATTTAAGTAGCAAAAAAATCTCCAGTTTTACAAAACTAAGGAGCATTTATTCCGAACGAAGCTTCCGAAGCAGTGAAGCTTTTACTACAAACTGCTTTGACGCTTTTTGACACAGGGTTCTACTTTGCCACCTGGTGGCCAAAAGAATTCCTTACGCTATGTCATTTGCGTTTTATTTGTACTGTAAATGTAATAATCATATGTAATTAGCAAGATGGTGGTGTGTGCATGTGCAGAGTTTCCATTATGACTTTCTGTTTTTTTTCTGTACTCTCATCAGACTTTTCTTTTCTACGAAGAAACCTATATAGCAATTTGGTTTGTGCCTGCTCCATTTTCCACTGTTTTGAAGCACTAGCGTGTCAAAAACGCGACATCTGTTTTGAAGCTGGGTGTCGAGCGACCCATCCCTATATGTATAACATGTAAAAATGATCATGTGATGTCTGTTTATGTGGTTAAAAAAAGTAACCATTAGTGATGCATTTGCACCATTTGGATGGCTTCATAGGGGTGTCCCAATTCATTGAGGTGTATTTATCAACCCTTCCCCTAAGCTGGCAGAAATGGAGCCCAAATCTCTCATCGGAACATTCTCATTCACTGTTCAAGGCTGATTGAATAATCTCAGAAAAGCATTTACACTTTTGACTTTTTATAAAATGTTTTGTTCAGGTATAAGGCTTACTGACACTTTATAACAAAATGCATCTTGTCTTGTGTGAATCTTTTTGACTAAAAACTACTAAGTGCCGGCATGTTAAAGGAATGTACCTGAGTATCTGCAGAGATGGAACCGAAGCCAGAGCTTTAGCCAGCTTTTCGACTCCAGCATCCCCAATTCCGTTCTGTCCCAGACTACACGGTCAACAAATGCAAATAATGTATGATGCAGTTGCAGCATTGCTGTTTATTAAAATCCAGGTGTGTTATTTAATGTTTTACAACTTACTTCAGCATCCGCAGACAAGTCAAACCGTGCAAAACACCTGACAGCTTCTCAGCTCCATCGTCTCCAATATTGCTTTTCTCCAAGCTAAAACGTAACATCATTTGATGAAGACAACTTATTTTGTTCAAATTGTGAAAGTTGTATGTAAAATTACTTATTAAATATTGTTTTTCAATTTTAAATGGGGTTGCCGGGCAGTTATCCCATTAAACCTGGTAGTTTAGGATTTGTGGGAAGGTGCCAAGATCTGCTGAATAAAATCATCATCTTCAAAAAGCTTCTGAGCAGTGGGAAGAATCAACGTCTCTAAAATTTCCTTGTAGACAGCAGTGTAGACTTGATAAAAGACAGTGGACCCACACCAGCAGAAGACACGGGTCCCCACATAATTGTCAAGGTAATTAAAATTAAAATGTGAGAAATAGCGAGTTTGTCTTTTAGATTCAATTTACAGACAACAAATTGGTGCCATCGGGATAACCATTGGAAGTACAAGACCTGTGATATGGCTCGTCTTTTTCAAAGTTCTGGCACAAAAAAAATCCACAATGGCACAAAAAGTGCTTGGAACAGTGTATAAGGTTTAGGAGGTTCGCTTGTTTTTTTTAAATAGAATTTTCACTATGTCTTTGGTTTTTAAAATTCATTTTGTAATAAAACACGAAAGCTTTTCATTCTCAAATTTTCAATGTGAAAATCAGGTAAAAGGAAATAATAATTAGAACTCCTTTTATCTTTTTAGTATACAAAGCTGTGGTAGACCCCCAAAACTAACGTGTGCTCCTTTCATAAACTATATGCACTCTTTTTTTAGTTTCTAATCCATTAGTTACGAATGAAACTTACAGCAGAAAATACTCACTCCAGATATTTGAGAGCCAGAAGAAAGGGAAGCGCTTCAATGAGTTTTGAGAAAAGTACAGGCCCACTCTGAATTCCAACCCTGCAATTATGAACAATTTCATTATGTCAATTTAATTTGATTAAAAAAGAGGCAAAGGATGTGAAAGTGTGATTTACTCACTCAAATTCCAGTTTCTGTAAATGGCGGATGGCTGGTACACCCTGATGCAGTGCAGGAACAAACTCACTGAAATCAAAGAAGTCTTTGTAAAGCTCACACAAACTAGACGACATAAAATATCAAACAAATCTGACGAGTCACCTTGATGTGAATTTCTTCTCTCTGTGCAGTTCGACGAGGGCTGGCAGGCTCTCGATGTGATAGCCCTGTTTCACCGTGAGTGGGTTCAACGTAAATTTTTCCACCGCATTTTTTAGGTTCAGTTCATTGTTGCTTTGATGCAAGTCCTCCCACAGGCTAATGGTATCCTCTGTATGTGCCCTGAGAGTAAAATAAGTGAAGAACTGAGATTAAACAATTGGTGATTTGAAAGGGCAAGTTGTGCACTTCCCCTTTTAACCGTTTTCCCCGCACAAAACGGTTGTTTACAACAACCTGAAGATCTTGTTCATTTGTACTTTATAAGATTCATAATTCCTTGTTAATCATTTTTATGGACAGGATCTCCAGGTGTGGCAAAGGGCCGGAGGGAGTCTGGTTTGGGGACCACATGTTTTTCGCAGATGATGCAGTCATGTTGGTGTCATCCAACCAGGACTTTTTCATTGGTTTCTTTTACAGCCCAATGCAAAACAGCTGAGATGAGAATCAGCACATCCAAATCCTAGGCCATGGTAAATAGATGCCAAAGCCTAGGTAATGGTTTTAGACACCAAATCCTGGGCAATGTTTATTAAACGGCAAATCCAAATCCTAGGCCATGGTAAATAGATGCCAAAGCCTAGGTAATGGTTTTAGACACCAAATCCTGGGCAATGTTTATTAAACGGCAAATCCAAATCCTAGGCCATGGTAAATAGATGCCAAAGCCTAGGTAATGGTTTTAGACACCAAATCCTCGGCAATGTTTATTTAACGGCAAATCCAAATCCTAGGCCATGGTAAATAGATGCTAAAGCCTAGGTAATGGTTTTAGACACCAAATACTCGGCAATGTTTATATAACGGCAAATCCAAGGCCATCAAATCCTAAGCTATGTTTCTTAGACGCCAAATCCTAGACTACCAATTCCAAGGCTGTGTTCCTTAGATGCCAAATCATAGTCCATGGTTATTAGACACCAAATCCAAGGCCATGGTTCTTAGATGCCAAATTTTAGGCCTTTGGTTATTAGATGTCAAATTCAAGGCCATGGTTCTTAGGAGCCAAATCTGAGGCATTTGTTAATATATGCCAAATCCAAGACCATGGTTCTTAGACACCAAATCCAAGGCCAAGGTTCTTAGACGGCAAATCATAGGCCATGGTTGTAAGATGACAAATCCTAGGCTATAGTTATAAGATGCCAAATCTTAGGCCTTGGTTATTAGATGCCAAATCCAAGGCCACGGTTCTAAGACGTCAAATCTTCGGCCTTAGTTATTAAATGCCAAATCCTAGACCATGGTTATTAGACACCAAATCCAAGGCCAAGGTTCTTGGATGGCAAATCATAGGCCTTGGTTGTAAGATGCCAAATCCTAGGCTATAGTTATTAGATGCCAAATCTTAGGCCTTGGTTATTAGATGCCAAATCCAAGGCCACGGTTCTAAGACGCCAAATCTTAGACCATGGTTATTAGACACCAAATCCAAGGCCAAGGTTCTTGGATGGCAAATCATAGGCCTTGGTTGTAAGATGCCAAATCCTAGGCCTTGTTTGTAAGATGCCAAATCCTAGGCTATAGTTATTAGATGCCAAATCTTAGGCCACGGTTCTAAGACACCAAATCTTAGGCCTTGGTTATTAAATGCCAAATCCTAGACCATGGTTATTAGACACCAAATCCAAGGCCAAGGTTCTTAGATGGCAAATCATAGGCCTTGGTTGTAAGATGCCAAATCCTAGGCTATAGTTATTAGATGCCAAATCTTAGGCCTTGGTTATTAGATGCCAAATCCAAGGCCACGGTTCTAAGACACCAAATCTTAGGCCTTGGTTATTAAATGCCAAATCCTAGACCATGGTTATTAGACACCAAATCCAAGGCCAAGGTTATTAGATGGCAAATCATAGGCCTTGGTTGTAAGATGCCAGATTCTAGGCTTAGGTTCTTAGACTCAAAAACCTTAGCCACTAAATCTTAGGTCATGGTTCTTAGACCCCATTCCTAGCCCATGATTGTTAAATGCCAAATCCTAGACCATCCTAAAATCGTAAAACAATTGCAGAAGTATTGCTCACCAGAATGATCTGACACATCCGAGACCCACAAGCTCTTTGAGACCACCGATGGAAATGCCTGTGTCCTGCAGGTTAATGGAGAAATTCTTCTTTATCCCGTTGGCGTTTTGTAGTAAATGGCAGATAACGTACACATCTGTCGGGCAAAGCTGCACCCCACAGAATGACAGATGATCAGGCAGGTTCTTCAACAACACCATGGCTAATTTGGTGCTTCTGCTCTCGTAAACACAATGAAACAGTTCCAGTAACCTTGCTGGAACCAAATCTGACGTGTTCAAGCTCTTCAGGTGAGTCTCAACCGCCTTACTTTTGGCCTTCTTGTTGAGCGAGCTGTCGAGCATAATGACTCCATCCTCTTCTTTCTGAAAGAGCAAGCCCAACAGAAACCTCTGCAGAAGGTCTTGTGACTCTCCATGCAGCTTCCGTTTCTTGGGCTGGACGGTAATGTTTGCTACCACCGTTTTTTCACTCAACTCTTTCGATTTCACCAAATGCAGCGCGCTCAGGAGGCTCTGAGTGAAGATATCGGCAAAGTGTACCTCCGGAGGATGGTATTGTGCAAAAACACCATGTTTAACTCCATATTCCAGCAGATCTTTAGACAAGTCAGGGTTTACACGTGTATTTTGATCCTTTAAACCGTCCCATGCCATTCTGCACAACTTGGTGGTGGTACACAGTGAGCTGTTTTCCTTGCTAGCCAACTCCAAATGCTTTGAGGTCACTTTTTGGTACAAGCCTGTGAGGGTTGATGGCAAATCCACCTTGTGCTTAATCAAGAAGCAGGTACTCCAACAGTGCAATGGGTTCGAGCACAGACTGAAGAGGTACCTTTGATTCTTTATCTGGTTCAGAGCGCTCTCATGGTTGAAATATTTGGAGGCGTACAACTCAATATCTTCCGGCGAGAATCCAACTATCTCCAAAAGGCTGTCCATCTTACGCACCACTTGATTTAGAACGTCTTTAGGCCTTGATGCGATGAGAAGTGTGCAGCCTGAGAGGAGTTCCTTATGAAACAAACCAGAAAATAGCTGCTTGATGGTGTACTTGGCATTTGTGGGTGATTTAGCAGGAGACTGAACAAGCCCCTCAAAGTCTTTAATAGAGTCAAAGCTGTCAAATATAATGAGAACATCTTTGGGAATGGAGAGAATGTGTTTGAACACAGCACCTGGGTCCTCGCAAGGAGGAGATGTCGACAAATCCAACAATAAAGCTTTCAAGCTGTAGTTCGATTGTGTGAAGTCTAAATGTTTGCAGTTCAAGAGAAACACAAAGTGAAACTGAAGCAAGCCGCCACACGCCCAGTCCAAACACAAGCGCTGAATCAAGGTGGTTTTGCCAAGCCCGGATTTTCCAAACAAAGCAATGGATTGTTTTGGGGAGGAGTCGTTATTATGGAACAAGCGACTTCTGTCTAGCTTTGCACTCTTTCGATCTGAGTCACTAAGCACAACTAGCTCTTTCTCCAAACATTTGTTGGCATTCTTTCCAGATTTGATGTGCAATGTCCTCTGAACCAGATGTGCATCCACGTAGTGCGAGTCCATTTCCATTCGCTCATGCATGGAGCTGCAGACATCTCTCAAGAGGGACTTTACTTGGTCTGTGTAGTTTTTAACACATCCTGCAAAATAGACATGACTATTAAGTCACAAAAAGTCTAATGAAGTAATTGGGCCTTGATTGCTTCGTACCTGGAATAACTTTGTTTCCAGGTTTGGTTGCATTGGAAATGGTGTTCGTTTGCAGGTTTCCCTCTGTGAGCAGAAGAAAAAGCAACCTGATATTAACAGACTCTAGTCCAGACATAAAGTCTATAGTGAGTCCTGGAGGCCACAGCCATGCCGAGTTTGGGGTCATCCTTCATGGAACTCACATGCTCCTTTTGGAACTTTTGTTCGAAGCTAGACTGGTTTTGTATTGAGCGGGGTTGGAACGTGCAGCAACAACATTCAACAATTCTGTCATATTTTTTTTTTTGAGAAATCAAATACTCAACAAAAAATTGAGAAAATGCTCAAAACTTCTGTGTAAACCAGCTGCCTTGACCAAACCTTAAAATAACCAAACCTTTTCTCGATAAATTTGGTCAAATCAAATATTTTGAGGTACATCTTCCAGATGAAACATCATAGAGAAATAAGGGTTTGGTTATATTAATCATAGTACCAACCTCCACTTTTTATGACAGCTCCATAGCAACCAAACTGTTTACCCTAGCAACCAAATTTTATGAACTCTATCTCAGCTTCGTAACAGATAGAGGCATGGGGGTCGTTTTATTTCTCATAACGACACAGGAAATGTGTTTTTGTCACTGACACCTCCATAGCAACCAGACTGTTTACCATAGCAACCAAATTACAATACTTAAATCTCAGCTTAGGGAAATCCTAGAGACATGGGGGTTGGTTTAGATCACTCATTTTGGCATGGGGACTTTAGCAATCTAAATATCAACCTAAATGCTACCATGGCAACCATATTTATTGTAAAATATGGAGGTGGAAACAGAATTTGGGCCTGCTTTGCTACATCAAGTCCCAAGTGTAGCAGACAATTCTTCAGAATACTGTAAAAATGTATTTGAAACTGTGTGAAAAGTGAGGGATGCAGCAGGACAATGACCTAAAATCATTATCATTTTACCCATATCACCCTGCTCTAATTTACGTTTTTAAAAGCCTTTGCTCACTCAGGTTAGGAGAACTTGCGTCCACAGTCACTGACGTCAAAGCTTTGCATGATTTGTCTGAAGATGAACCAACTGGGAGGCGAAATCCAGTAAGCTCTGGTGGAGCAACCGTGCCATCGACTGCAAGAAAAGATTTCAGTTTACACCCATTACAATATTAAAGAGAGATATAGTGGTGCATTAAACTCACCAGGGGAAAGAGGGATTATCTGAGTGCATGGACTCATACTCTGAGGTGAGACTGCAAATGTTGAATCGGAAAATAAAAATAAAGTTTCTACTGATTTCTAAAGCGCACAGCAACAGTTGACTCACCCAGAACATATGGCATTGTGGGAACCACAGTTCCAATCAGAGGTGTTTTGAAAGGGCTCGTGTGGATAATATGAAATGTAGAACCACCTAAGAGAAAAATCAGGAATTATCCTTAAAACAAATCAAGTTTCAAGTTTTCTGCATGCGTAAAAACTCATTTTACCACAAGAGGGCAGCAAAGGTGAGCTGAAGGGAAAACTTATCACATGCTGCAAAGAGTTTGTGCTGAGCTGGAAAGCACCCGCTGATGAGATGCTGGTCATCCTTCCACTTGAGAGACTTTTCGCTGCAGAGAAGATATTAGCTTTTAATTTAAAATATTTTCTTTTAGTTTTCGTTTTGAATTGCCTGAGATCTGTCTGTTGATGAAAAACACACCAGTTTACCTTGCTTTGTGCATTTGTAATGTTGCTTTTTGCTATTATCTGCATCTAAAATAATAAAAAAAAAACACACAAAGCGTTTTCGTGCTGTTTTAAATAAAGATTTATCAATGCACGACCAACAAAGCCTCACCTTTCCTTTTTCTTTTCTTTCCATGTTTACATCTCTGGGTCATGCAGTCTGCAGCTGTGTCACCTGGTGTTTACAGCAGAAGTTACACCCATCCAAACTTCCTCAAATTAGATTAAAAATATAAATATTCTGCGCAAAAGTTTGAAGCAGATGTGAAAAATGCTGTAAATAAAGTAAAAATCACTTTAATCACTGAACAAAATGCAGTGAATGAACAAAACGGAAATCTGAAATTTGACGCCAATTGACCGCAGCATCTATGGTCCTAGCCATTTATTTGCGCTTCTTCCAAAGAGCATGACATCTTTTCCTATTCCTCACAAATCCTCCTACACAGCTGTTTCTATCTCAGTTCATGACTGGGATGCTCATTAGCACCTGTTTGGTATAGTCGGTGGATCATACATCTGATTATAATCTTACAAAATGGCTGCCTTTGTGCAAGTGTAATTGTAGGAATTAATGCTGGTTTATTGGAAAAAGTTAATAAGAACATTTTCTGAGATTGATTATACTGATTGTTTTACAGCATTTTTATGCCTACTTGCAACTTTTGCATAGTATTGTAGTTCCAATACAAATGTGTATACGTTCTTACATGAACCAATAAGGTCATCAAAAACGTTTGGATCTGCAAACCACCAAAGACAACATATATTAGGCTTTTTAAATATGTTATGTAACAATGTATGCAAAGCAAAACTTTATTACGCGTGAAACTCACCAAACCCTTCAACAATTGACCCATCCAAAATTGACTGAAGATATTCGGAGATGACTTTTTCTGCGAGGAAGAGCGCAATTATCAAGTGAGCACCAGACACCAATAAAACCAGTTTGGTTAAATGGTTTTGCGATCGAAACTCACCGGATAACTCGTATGCGGGATCAAGTTCTTGGTGTTCAGTATCTTCTGTAACATAGTGGTATCACCAAAACATAAGGATATTTCCCTTTAAGAACTAATCGAAATTTAAAACATATAGATTTAAATATAGCCAAAACGCGCATAATAATATAGAAGGTGCGCGCGCATCCTACGAGGTCAGTTTAACTTGGATTAATAAAAATCCTTCATAACAATTATAAAAATACAATAAGAATATCATAAATTTTATCAATGCAACAAAAAAACAATGATAATCGTCAATTTTACCTTTCTCACAAGGATACTCCATGTTTAAATGTTTTGTCAGTGCACTGCACTCCAAGTCTGAGGTAAAACACGTTTATCACCAAAACCAGCTCGACACGGTTGCGTTGCTCGGCGCTACATCGGTCAACACTTTTACTTTCAGTATCTTGAGAGGGTCAGGCATTATGGCACGTCTTAGTTTTGGCAAATCACTCAAAACCTCCCATTCAATCTCGTGGTTACTTGTAGTTACTTTCACATGTTGATGTTTATATTGACTTAAACTGGATTCTGCTCTGTAAAAACTCGGAACAAACGTTTTATGAAAGTATAACACTATTTTCAGTAACACTATTCGATGTTAATGCATAAAGAAACAAGTTTGACATGTGCCCTGGCGTCTCTCCAAAATAAAAAAAAAAAATAAAAGTGGCAAAAATTTGCCAATACTATGCGGAAACACCCAAGCCTGGCAAGGCAGGTGTTTTCCAACCTCTAACAAGACCTTTTCGTCTTGAATGCCATTGCTAGATCAATCTCACACTGTAATGTGATCTACAAACCACCACTCAACAACTAGCTAGTTCGCCTGGTTTGATCGATTAATTGCACAGGTTGGCACTGGATTTTGTTGGAAGATTTACACCAACATACATTTTACATAGTTTAAAACTGTACAGCAAACGTTTCTAAGGACAGCTTTTTACCACCGTTTTATATTTTTTAATATAGAAACTCTCTAACTTCACAACACTGATAAACTTTGAGAGGCATGCAAGACTGCTTTCTTTTCTATTTGTGATGACTTCATCACTAAATGTAAGAATCTTTGGAAACCTTGAACCTCTACAACATTGATGAACTCTAGGAGGCATACAAGACTGCTTTCTTTGCTATTCCTAATGACTTCATCACTAAACAGATGAATCTTTGCCAAATCGTTAAACTCTACAACATTGATGAACTCTAGGAGGCATGCAAGACTGCTTTCTTTGCTATTTCTAATGGCTTCCTCAATAAATTGTATAAATCTTTGCTAAACCAGGTGGATGCAGCGCTTCAAGCTTGTGGAAGTTATGAACCCAAAACACCTTTAGAAGCTTTGTCTGGGCTCTAGAGAAAAGGTACTGGTTTGTTTACCATTCTTCCAAATTTTACCCTCAGATGAAAGGATATTTTGTATTTAGTTTTAGAAAAATCAAGGCCTCAAAGTCTTGGAATTTGCACAAAAGTAAAGTTTTGTCATTTGTAGAGCCATGTCATCTGCTGGTGCAGGTCCACTGTGTTTTATGAAGTCATCAATCGACACAGCTGTCTACAAGAATAAGTTCAAGCACATCATGATTCCCGCTGCTCTTTATAAAGATGAGGATTATTGGAATTTGACACCTGATCAAAGAGGCAAAACTGCCTGCACCTGGTTTTTATAGCCATGTGTGTTTGATTGGCTGATAAAACTCTCACATGATTTAATTCACATAAAAAAAAAAAAAAATTCAAGAAGTTGAGGAGCAGTCAATATCAAAGCACCTTGTGATCCCACAACACCATGAGTAACCTGCCAACAGTCTAGGTAGCATTGTTATAGAGGACTGGGAGTATTATTGTGCATAAAGTGAGTAGGAGAACATTTTTATGACAATATTTTAGGATAAATCTAAATAAAAAAAAAATAAAAAGCTAGTTTTACGCATATGGTCATTACCGGTGGCTGGTTGCAACTAATAAAACATTTCTTTTTACTTAATTAAATGTTCCGTTCTAGAAAGCACACAGCTAGCAAAGGTTTAACTTTGGTACAAAACTTATGGTTCAAACAGCGGCAAACTAAAGTTTAATTATTCAAACACCGATCACTGTTGTGAATGTAGAAATAGCACACAAATCAAGACAAAACTCAAGTAAATAATACCATTCTCACAACAATAACATCGAATAAAGGAACAGAGCTTTATTAATCTCTGACAAATCCGTCGCAGATGTGATTTCTAAAGAATTCTTGTCACTTCTCCTTTATATGGAAGCAAAACAGTGTTAATGCATCATGTTTATACAACTACCGGTAACATCAAATTTGTGATAATAATTGTACAAATAAAATTAATAAACAGTACACGTAAATGAAAAGAGATCATGCTCCCAAATATCACTTCCCTCCATAGGAAAACATCAAGAAAATCTTCTGGCGAAAAGATGCATTAATGGTCTAAAAAAAACAAAGCAGTGCCCACATTTCTGCAGAAAGAGTTTCATGATCACTTTTGAAAACATTCGTATGACAAGATGGCACAGTTGAATTACAAAAATGTAAGGCATTAACTCACGAGAATCGAGTAAATCCTCATGTTTGCCGAGTGCTGATTCCAGGGAACCTTTGCACAAATCCCAGTTTTCCCAAACTGCCAAAGACAGTCTTCTAACCAGATCTTCATGGACTTCCCACAAAGGCTGCCCTCCAGCTGAACCTTGCTCGTTGAAGGACTGGTAAAGCTGACTCGAAATCACCCTGGCCCTGAGGAGTTCTCGGAGTAGACCGTTTAGGAGGTCTGGGGAGATTTGAAGTGTTTTCCTCACCTGAAGCAACACCTCTTCAAAGGGAATCATGACCGGACAGCAGTTCTGACGTTTAGAAATGCTTTATTTCCCCTTTGCGGCGTTTATTTCAAATTGCATTTTGGCAAAAAAAAAACAGGCATTCCTGGTCTGTGACGCTTTATTGAATACGGGTTAGGTGAGGATAGTTTCACATGTTCTTATGTTATGTTTCATACTTCCCTTTTGCTACTAGGAATGAATGTGGAAGAGAAGCAGACAATAATTTCCAAGATTTCTTTCTCTAAAGCATTAAATGGGAACTGCTTTCCGTCTGTAAAATATACTTTTTTATGCATTCGCTTTGAAAACAATATAGTGTATTTAAGAATATCAGTAATGTGTAAATATTTATTTAGCTCTCTTCGTAAAAAAAAAAATTGACTTCAGTGGCCATGTCTCGCACAAATTCCATCCAATGTGCATGAAAACGATCTGGCATGATGAGCCTGTCAGACTGAACAGATACAGTGGAAACTAAGAATACAAACAAAATGGCAGATGCACCTGATGTGACGACATCTTGTCCCGATCTATTGGCAAACTTTGAAAACAAATAATCAGATACAATTGTTTAAATATTAGATGAATGATGAGACGCAGGGATGCCAAATAAAACATATTTTGGCGAAATAAGTATGTACAGTTTATTTTTATCTATTCAGTTCCATCTATTATCCACTTCTAGTACTATAATTCTAACAAACCAATAGCATTCAACCTCAAAATGATCACACGTTTTTGCTGCAAATTGGTATTTTTAGTGATTTTAAGAATAGATTGAATAAAAAATTCTCAAACAAGTTATTGGCGCAATTAATGACGTCACACGAATCAAATTGTTATGTAAAGGCCGGGCATGGAATGATCAATTTCCCCTGGAAGTGATGCACTAGCCACAAAGCCTTCTCTCGTGATATCCAGAAAATATGGTCTAGGTAAGGAAACTCTTTGATCATTTTAAAGCTACTGGTCTAATTGGATCCAAAAGTCAAAAAGCTCCTCCAAAACATTTTAGACCGATTTATTTCAAGACACACAAACAACCCTAACATTTCAATGTTGTATTTTCAATTCTAAAACTTTGAGGACCATCATCTTGTGACTCTTGCATATTAGCACCAGCTCCATGTGATTCCTGCGAATATTCTGATATTATTTTGTAGTTAGAGCAAAAAAAGCTATTCACAGGATACCTTGTCAGCACGGATTGTCGGATGGAGAATGGGAAAACAAGCAATCTTTTATTTCTGTAAAAAAAGAAAGAGAGAGAGAGAGAGACATTGGTTGTCTGTTATACTGAATATTCTCCCATTAGACATCCAAATGAATAAAAAAAAATAATAATCTTATAAGTGTGAATTTGGTTAATCATAATAACAGCTTAAATGTTTTATGACATCACCAACAGCTCCCTAGCAACCAAACTGTTTACCCTAGCAACACCATTTTCTCTATTTCAGCTTTTGTAAATGATAGAGACATGGGGGTTGCTTTAAATAACGTATAGTGATACAAACAACATCATACTGTGACACGTACCCCTTCATAACAACCAAGCTATGCATCCATAGCAACCAATTTGGCCTATATCTATCTCAGCTTAGGAATATTATTGAGAAATGGTGATTTTTTTATGCACTTTTACAACCAAACATCAAAGATGAAACTTCAGCCATCTAGTTTGTGTTTGCCGCTTTGTCAAGTGCAGGAATATTAGTTTAGAGCCATCAAATCTTAATTTTTTCTTAAAAATGAAATGACAATATATTTTATTTTATTTTAATATATATGAGTGCTTTTTGTCTTTAATTATAAACGACAGGGCAGTATTTAGACAGGGAAATGGGTGGAGAAGTTGGGAAATAAATGATGGCAGAATAATGAATATATTTATAGAAAAATTAATATAAAACATGCACAGTTCCCATGACGTTTAAAGGTTACAGATATGAAACCGGACGCTATAGCAGGGTTTAGAAGAAAGGTTCTTGACTCCTAAATAAATCCCTTGTGAGAAAACTTACTCAGTACAATGCTCTGATAAGCCACTGCTGCAGGAGAGTCAGGAACGTCGCTCAGGAACGACTTTCCTTCATCGCAGCTTTTCCCTTTAGTATAAAAAGAGAAATGAATTGAATTTGGAGAACTAGAAACTGCTGAAATTTGCTTTAGGGAGATTTCCATTCTTCATTCAACATTAGGACTACAACACGGTATTTATAAATAAAGGAAACACTCTCACAAAATCAAGAAATGCAATCCACCGCAGAGATACGCTATAAACTGCTAAACTTCCTCATATACTGATTTAATCTGGGTCTTATGAACAGTGTAAGGCTGTAAATATGTACCTATCCTTGGGTCGAGGGGGATTTTCCCTAAAAGTGGGAGATCTAGCTCTTCACACATTCTCTGGGCTCCTCCTGTGGTTGGAGGAAATATCTGTGATGTATTCTGTGGAGAAAACAAGAGAAATAAAGTCAAACACATTGATGCTTGGGTCTGGGCATTCACCAAAGCAAACAAACGAAGAAAAAACCAACAACAAATGCAACATGTTTGGATTCTCTACCTTGCATTTAGGACAGACGAATCCACTCATGTTCTCGATCACACCCAGCACGGGCAACTTGACCTTTTTACAGAATCGGATCTCTTTTCTAACATCCTGCAACGACACTTCCTATTTGGAAAGTGACCAAAGCAAATCACACCGTTACAATGTGTACATTTACTGTAAAGAACATTGATATACAACATTAAATATTGTTCAAGTCACTGGACATTTCCAGGAGTCAAGCAGTCAATTCCTCCGGCGATAAAAGCTGGGACTTCCCGTCTTCCTCCCCTTCTCCACATCTCACGAGGAAAGGACTACTCTGAAGCCCGGTTTGTACCAGCCACTTATGCTTATATCACAGAAATCTGCTTTAATAACTCACAATTTTGATTAAACAACTGATTTTAAATTCTGCCAAACGATATAATAAACCAACAAAAACAATGTTACGATTCTTACCGTGGTACCATAAAACATCCAAACTCTAAGTAACTATTTTTTGTTCATAACTCCTAAATATCCATCATTAATTATTTAATTTAGCCATAATTTCCAGTATCTTACATACACTAGCTGGTAAATACTAAGGGGTACTGGTTTTGTTGGCAACTAATTTCTTTGCTTACAATTCATGAGTTCACCGTGTTGTCAACCATTCCAAACCTTCCCCCTCTCTCTACCTATCATCCTATCTGTTCAGAATGAAGGAAAAAGTAGCCGTGATGTCAAAGGTTTCCAAATTTTTAAAACAAACTTTCTTTCGGTTTAGCCGGTACTGTTTCATCCACAGCTTGGTATCGGTCTGCGGATTGGTTTGGGGACCACTGCTTTAAAGGGCTTCATTTTCTCCTTTGAGTTGCGATTGGTACGTTGGCCAAATATGGTACCTATGGTATAAAACGATAAACGTAATAGGCAATGGAAAGGTGCATTCAGAAGGGAGTAGCCACTCGCTGAGACCTTTCGTAAATTGCAGTAAATATTTCCAGTAACTCGAAATTTTGGCAAAATCAAATAAAAACTGACCATTTATGGCTAAAAGTTACCTGATTCGTTAATGGTAACTCCCTAGTAGGAAACTATAGTTAATAGTTACTAGTTATGCATTAACTAAGCACGAGTAGTCAAAAATAATCCCAATAACGATTCAAAATTGTGTTTTAATCAAAAATGTCGAAAAACTTTGGTTTATTTTTATCTCAGTGGTGGAAACTGGCTTTTCTAGAAATAGAGAAGCATTTTTTAAATGAAATATTTTGTTTCATCAAGAGGCATGTACTTGTAGTATAGTAGTAATTACTTGGTTATTAGGGGATCATGATGTTAAGATCACCAGGTTTGGTGTTTTTCTATACGTTCTTGCTCAGTTGTATCTTCTTTCATTGTAATATCTCTGTAAAGCATGCTGAAGTGTGGGAAATGTACAGATAATCCTTTGCTCTAATGACATCTGTTTGCTACTTTTGTTCCCCCTTGGCAGGAAACTACTAAAAGCTCAGTCAAGTGTGAATCCTCTTGCTGTTCCCCACACAAAAGCACACATGATTACTAATAATGTCTTTTCATTGTACTTTTTTTCCAATCTATACCCACTGTGAAATCTCCTTTCCAGAGCTGGTGGGTGAAAGTTATCTCTTCTTCAGATCAAGCTACAGAGTAAATATTTTCTCTTCTCAAAACTAGCCAAGCAGAAAAAAACGTGTGAACATCAAACTATTTGTTACCAACCAATTTCAACGTATACGCAAGCCTCCGATTCTGCACAAATTACATACACAAACACTACCTTTATTTTTCACAACTTCTCACGAAAACCCTCGTCGTGGAAAGACGGACATTTCCTGATCGCACTCTTTATTACGGTGTGGAAGGCTCGGTGTGAAAATACTCTGACGATGGCTAATACAACTGACGCGACACTAAAGCCTACGGAAAAGAAAGCAGGCCGAACTGAACCGAACTGAGCCGAGCTGTACTGTGTCGTGCAGTAGAAAAGGAATTGGGATGGAATGTCAACCTGTTGAGGGTGTACCCTGCCTTTCACCCGATGTGTGATGCAGAACACCGTGGCCCTGACAGAAAAATTTTAAAAATGTCATTAATATTTCCATTTAAAAACTCATAGAATCAACATTGTACGTTGTAAAAATTTTAATTTCCAAAGCAAGTTATAATTCCCAGAGCAAATCTGTCTTTTTTTCATTTATTCGCCTTTTTTGGGTTTCCTTCAGATCTTGTCAGATCCTCATGAAATTATAAACTGGCCATTCTAGCAAGATGTGTTTAATAGATTAAATACATTTGCAATGTCAACTTAAAGGTATTATCTCATGTTTAAGAAGAAAACTATGCAATAATAGCTGCATTTCTATTCATTTTGGAATGTTGCATTAAAAAAAAAAACCCTGGGTGGAAACGGCAAGATAAATTTTGAAAGAGCACAAAACAAAAAAATGCACATAAACTTAGATGGAAACCCAATTAAAGAATAAATCCTAATGCAATGGAAGGCGCTTTTTTGTCGGAACTGGGCGCGATGAGGCGAAATCATTGAACTAACCAACTGAACTATTTTATTGCACAATATCCATGGTCATTCTTTTGCTAAAGTCGGTCATCTAAGTGCTTCGGAACCATCCCCTCCTGGAACTGTCCCGACTGGCTGAGTCACACAGTCCTGCCTCCAAAAACAAGTTGAAATTACTGCACATCAGCATGTTCTAAGAGAGTTATATACGAAAAAACCCTTCTCCTAATGCAGAAACTTCTTTTTTTCTTTTAATATTTGGGGGTGGTTCATGACTATTTTATTATCTTCGACTCATTGGATGGAAACGGTGCTTTATTCTCAAATATTCTTTTGCAATATTCCAGTTTTGCGCAGAAATTTCATTTGCATCTTTGGATGAAAACATGAGTTTTCTTGGGTGCCCTGTTCTGCATCTGGTTAATAACATCTGATCTCTTCTGGGTCCTTTGTATATTTCATATAATTTGATAGATGGAGAATAACAACATTTGGTCCCCTCTCTCGAATGTAACAACAATTTATCTTTATACGCTCTTCAAAAAAAGAATGAAAAATTACATTAAAAAAATACACTAAAACGAACCACTAACGTCACCTTCCCAGTCTAAATAATCCTCCAATTCTTCCAATAAACCACAAAACGAAACAGAGATAAGCAAGGAATTTAACGGTAATAGCTTCAGAGACAATAAAGGAAACAGAGGCTCAAGGCTAACAGAGACATTATAGATTATAGCGACATTTAATACATGTTTAAGTACCGAGATTCATCACTCTACACCTGAAGTCAGGCAAGCGATAAGAAAGGTTGACATACGAGAGTCGCTGCTTCTGACCTGTGGCGTGGTGATGATGACGGCTCCGTCAATGCCAGCACTGCTGAGATACTGCACAATGGACAAGTGTTCATCTGATGTTCCCGGTGGTGTATCTACAATCAGATAATCCACTTCTCCCCAATCCACATCCCGTAGGAACTGCTTTATCATGCCTAAGTGTTAGGAAAACACAAACTGTGAACAATATTTGGTGCATTAGCTGAACTCCAGTCAGAGCTCATGTGGGACAGAGCTCAGGTGCTGCAGGTTTTCCGTCAATGTTTGGAGAAAGAAATGAGAGGAATTAAACCCCTGGAAATTCCCACGGTGAAGCATGGTGGTGGGAGTATGATGTTGTCGGGATGTTTCGGTGCATTTAGTTCTGGGGCAGACTATAAGAAGATTGACTATAAGAACTGAACAAACCTCAGTTCTGGTGAAGAAACACCTTCGAAACGCCCAAATTTGAATCAAAAAGAAAATCTGAGGAGCACACTAAAGTCTACAGTTTCAAGAAGAAGCAATGGGCTAGGCTAGCTTGAGACAAAAAGGGTACTAATAAGAGGACTAATAATTTCGATGATCAGTTTTTGGAATACATTTATTTGTAGTCGTATTACAAACACTACAATCTTCCTGAATAAACTATAATGTTTAAAATGTTATGGTATAGTATCATACTGCCACTGTTGTCCTTTTAAACCAGCCAGACGAGACCGGTATCTTTTACAACAGTTCTCTCAAAACACAGTTGCATCCTTTTCCAGGACTGCAAGGAGCACTCTGAAATCTGGTAAACAGGTCCTGCTCAAACGTTGTCTTAAGCAAATTTTCATTTCCACACAAGACATCGATCTAGACATGCATAGATAACTCATATCCCTTAAATATGGTGTTGATGCTTTCTACTCAAATTTGACATAATTTCCCCGGAATTCAATTATTCGTGTAATTCAATTACACTCGGCAGCAGTGCTTCTTTGGCTCCTGAAACGTTCATCTCATGTTTGTTGAAATACACAAAGAAAAAGAAGAAGACATTCCACTTGAGTGCAAAACACAATCGTTTTTTTCTTTCAGACCGCAGATTAAAAAAAAACAGACATGAGGAAGTGAAACCAATTCAGTCTAAAGTTAAGATCAGGCATCAGATAAACACAGCCACAGGTTCTCACAAGCGAACTCAGATTTGACTGACCGATTGGCATTTCCAGACTGCATCGCTCACTATTTTTAGCTTGGAAGAATGGGGAGTTTGTGAGGAAAGCAGGACGATACAAAATACCTTCAGTTCAACAAAGATCACTGCTATCCAACAAAAGATGAAATTTAATGTAAACGCTCAGATGAACCAATGACAAAAGCTACATGAAGCCTAGCACAACTCCATTAACAGATGAACACCCCACGCTCTCTGCTGATGAATAAAAGGATAAACTGCTTTTGTCCTCCACACAAAGGTGATTTGCAGGTTTCATGGGGCTGTTTTTACTGGTTCATTTGCATGTTGTTTACATTATATTTCTATTTTAATGGCCCATTTAGATTGTGGTTAAACACAAACATTTTTTATAAATCCAAAAAAGCTTTAATTTCTAAGTTTTTTTTATTTACAAGTAAGCCAAATAAGAAAGATAATTGTTTTAAGAAATCACCCAATCAGGTTGTTTTTTTTTTTAATTGACCAAATTAAAAAAAAGCTCAGTCTTATAAAAATCACTTTTTACAAGTCATCCGAACAAAAAAAAAGCTTATTTTAAATCACCCATTCTAAAAGCTTTGTTTTTTTTTAAACAAAAAACATTTTTAACAAGTCAATCAAAGAAAAAAGCTTAATTTTTTTAATAAAGGTTTTTTTTACAAGTTGCCTGAAGAAAAAAGCTTACTTTTTAAATAAACCACCCATTTTAAAAAGCTTAAAAAAAAAATAAATAAAAAAATCACCCAAACAAAAAAGCTCAGTTTTTTTTATAAATCACAGTCAGCCAAACAGAAAAGTCAAATATCTTTGGGAAACCATTTAAAATTTATAAAAGTGCTATATTACCTGCGTACAGGCATTTTAATTCTGTAGTGCGACATTATTAGACCCATTAAATAATTCAAAACGATCAATAAAGATGTATTCAAACTTAAAAATATTAACTCTTTCTCACACAAGAGTTTTTTTTTCCATGAAATTATAATCATAAACTGGAATGAATTTGGCTAACTTTATTTTATTTAGACCAATACACTGATGAACTTTATTTTTCCATACACCTGTTTTTTTCTATCCGACTCTTGAAATATTTTCTTCTTCTTTCACATTTTGGTTTCTCCATTAGTTCCGTTGGGATTCTGTAAAAGCTGGTTATGTTTGCACATGTGAAGCTACTCTAAAGGTTCCCCAATCCCCTTCGTTATGAGCATTCAGGGTAGAATTTAAAAAGGGTCCTACATTTCTCCAGCACCACCATGTGGTTGAATTTATGTAGCTTCTGCAAGATGCAAACTGGTACCCAGTAAACTGCTTTAAAATCGTCTAGCATGCCGGTTCTTTCTGGAGCCCCTCAGGGATCGATTCTGGGGCCAAAGAAACTCTTCAGCCCCCTGTTTTTATCTGTTTTTATTATAAAAGTGTTATTATAGCGCTACTGCAAACAAACTTATTTGAGGAACATCTGCCACGGTGTGAGACATGAAGCAGTGAAGGAACCCACCGTTCTTTTTAGGACCTCTCCAGATAACAGCATCATCTGGACTGCTCAGCAGGAAGCCGATGGACATGACAGCGAGGTTATCTTCAACATACTGTATACAGAGAGCGAAGCTTTTTCTAAGAAAGAGAACTTCTTTGAGGTTCAATCTAGTTAACATTTATAAGATCTCACCACTGGAGACCAGCCTGAGCCACTCTGATGAACCTACGAGGAAAAAAACTGAGAATTTGAAATTCTTAAAATTCCAAATTTGCAGCACTCTGACAAACGAAAGACAGAGCTCACCTGCTCCCCGTCTAACCCCAAAATCCTTGGGATTGACGGCCCGCAGATATCCACATCTAGAAGGGCGACCTGGAATTGATAAAAACGTATAAACTTAGCATTCTATTTTTTATTGAATATGACATTTTTCCATTTGTTATTAATTATTATAGAATTTTTTAACACACTGAAGGATTATTTATGTTTCAAAACGTTCAAGATTACAGATCTGCAGTAAAAGGAGGTGAACACAAGATTTAAGTCATTTTAAACATTACAACATGAACTCTAACAGGTTTTTAAACATTTATCTTGGCCTTTACTGAAAGACTTTAGAGAGGGCAAAAGCGGGGGAGGGGCTGGGTTTGAGAGCATTAGACTCTGCCATACCATCGGAGCTGGCCTCTAGAGTTCACTATTAACAAGTTACAATAATGATAAAGATTAGAATAAAGAATTCAATGCATAGCCAAGAAAGAAAAGTTAAAATATAAAAAAAAAAGAAAAAAAATAATAGTAAAAAAAAAATAATAATAAAAAAAATAAATAGGAGAAAGTTAATAATAAAATGCATAGTATAAATAAATTAAAAATAGCATGAAACGTTAAAAGAAAAAACAATAAAATGAAGAGTAAAAAGGAACACTACAATTAATAACAGAGAATAATTAATTAGTAAAAATGAATGATGCATATAAAGAATAAAATGCATCGAAATCATAGAATTCATTCAAGTAAAAAGACCAAATTAGAAAAAAAACTAACATTAAAAGTTATTATTAACATTAATAACAGAGAATAACAAATAAAATGTTTACTAAAAACGTAAATCACAGAAGTAACAAAAAACAATTTAAAAAAATAGAGTAAAAATAGACAGAGCGGTAAAAACATGATCAAGTTAAAAAGTTAATACTAAAATTAATAACAAAAAAAAATCACAGTAAAATGAATAAATTAAATAATAATAAAATGTATGTATGTACGTACGTACAAAGTATTTTTAGGCAATTTAAATTTAACTTTAAAAATGTAAATCAATTTCTCTCTCTCTCTCATAATAAAGAGCATAAATTATATATAATTGAACTGGGGTGGGGGGTGGGGGGTGGCTTCATTACAAATGTGTTGTTGTAATGAACATTGCTCCGGTAACACAACAATAAGAGCTGCCTGTAAAATGTGTTTAGAACATCACACCAGAGAAATCTCAGAGTTTGAGGCTGTGACTAATCAACAGACGAGAGAGGAACGAATAACTTTTCCAGATGTGCTGTCTGACGGTTTGAACTTTTCATTGGGTTTTTAACAACAATAAACTGGTCAATTTAAACATATATGAGTGGTATAAACCATACAAAAAAAAACATAGCGGCTCTCCTCAAAAACACTAGAACACGTCAGAAACGGTATCTTCCCTGCTCCCCATTCCTCAGCTTCCTGAAGGAAATTTACTGAAGAAAGAGAAAGCAGCACAACGCCCCCCTAAGTATTCACAGAGGGCTTGCCTCGCTCATTCTCTGTGAGGAAATGACTTCTTGGTGCGGAGGCTTGTAAAGAAAGTAAAGGACAGGGGAGATGTCAGGGACTCTCCTGCTGAGATTTTTTTCCCCTTGACTATAATTCCTATAGACTCAAATAAAATGGAAATCAGCAACCCTAATAAAACTATTCTTTCTTCTCATTCATTCCAGTTGAGGTAAAGGGGTGTCCCACAACTTTTTTTTCAATCGAGGTGAATGTGTCTTTAAACAAGAGAGTGATTCTCTCAAACGGAGTGAGACTCAATTCCTCTTTCTTTTTATGTCTCAGCAGACAATAGACAGCTTCACGCCGCAGAAGGCTGTGTGATTTAGATTGTTTCAGGGATTGGAGATTATTTCCAGGGAGCTTGCCAAAGGGTACCACAGTCTGCCTGATGACAGCGCTATTGTAGCCGCAGTTTGCTGAGACGAGATCAATAGAACTGTCCCTGGTGCACTGGCTCAGAGTGTCCCCATCAGAGCCTGGACCTGGTAAACCCCGTGCTTTCTGCCGCAGAGCCCACAATGCACTAAAAATAGTCCAGATGGAGAAAACCCATTGTAAAATACTTGGCTCTGTTCAATCCTCTATTGTATCGATTCATCTGAGATTGTATCCCTGAGCAAACGCCTCTCTAGCTCTGATTAAAATGGAAACGATTGGCTAGAGGGCAGCTCTTTTATTATCTCTGATAGGGCTGCAGAGTAAACTTCAAAATTAAGTCAAAATGAAAGGCTTGGTATTTTTAATCAAACAACACAAACTAAATCCAGCCTTGCAGCACATCTCATTTCGCATTCGGATTAGAGCAGCAAACACCGTTTCAATCAAAACGTGCAGATTATAATGTTTGTTTCGTGTTCGTCACTTCATCTTAAAGGCTATTAACCTCTTAAGCCCTGAGGCCTATTTTCAGAAAATCCTATACCTTCACTTTATAAGGCATTTCTCAGCTTTTACAAGGTCTAAACTGCAAATCTTGGTATCAAAATGAAGATGGGTTCTTGGGGAGTGGTGTGGATGAGTTAATTTGACAGTCAAGAACACTGGGTAAGAGTAAATGATGTTGAACTGGCCAAAAAATGAACTCCGCCAAAAAAAACCCTACATGTTTCCTCTGAAATCTCCTTATTTTACTTATAACGAAGCAAATAAACACAATCAATTGTAACCACTACATGTCAAGGACATCTGTAGCAAGTTTGGTGTTCATACTACAAGAAACTAATATTCTGTACAGGTTTTGATCGAACAAAGTTCAGGCGTAATCCATGTTGGCACAGTTTGGCACAATTTGGCACAATAATTGAAATATGGAAAAATCTTGTCCAAAGCTTCAGCTACGTTCATAGTCTTCTTTTCTTGCTTATGGGACATGATTTCAGCAAAAAAAACTCCTAAAGAAACGTGGTAAATGGGGTGTTGACACCCCTTTACGCTGTCTCTGTGCGCCATGCGTAAGCTTCAGTTCATTCCGCTTCCAACCTTGTAACTTCACCGTGTGCCCACCCCTCGACCGTCTGTCCAATTTAGGAGCTCTATACCTCGTTGAAAAGCTTTGAATCTGTAGAATCAAATGATATCCACCGATGGACAAGGATTTTGAGACGGACAGGATCCCCAACGAATCACAGGACACAGAGCGTGGAGAAGACTGCTTTTACGCACGGGGAGTGTTTCCATATTTGGTCACGTTATTCTTAGAAAAAGAAAGGGAAGAGACCCAAAATGGAGTTTTCGCAAAGTTATCGAACGGATATAACAACAAACGGACTTTTATCGCTATGGAAATTACTTTTGTTGAAAAAACGGCAAAGGTAAGACAAGATTTACACGCTTACTTTGTTTTTGCTGGCGTTTTTTTCAGGGAACTTTCGCTCCTTGCTCTGAAATACTGCAATGTAAATGAGTTGTATTTAATATGTTTGGGTTATTCTCAGGGTTAGTGAGCTATGAGCGGAAATGTAATGCACAAGGGGGCAAGTCCCCGGCACCGGGGACTCTCAGGTTTAAGAGATCAAGTAAAAAGAGAGGGGTCTGCACCCTGCAGCTCTTGATACGGCTCCCATGAGAGCGCGAGACAATTTAGCAAAACTCAGGTAATAAATACCATAAGATTAGGGCCAGAAAGCAATCTTACCTCTTTGGAACCGTCGCTGGCTAATGCATATGCCAAATGTGCGCTGAAAGTACTTTTCCCAACACCTCCCTTCCCAGACAACACCAGAATCTTGTGCTTCACAGAAGTCATTTTCTGTCTGATTTCTTCTATTGCTGAAGTAAGAGAAAAGGTTGAGTAACATTCATTCTTAGACTATTTTTAAAATAATCCTAAAGGGAACTCCGGGTGCTTGAAAGGTCTGTAATAAACTATGGTTATAATTGGGGGCTCAGCATGTTACCATTTCATATTAGTCTTCTACATCAATGGCATCCCATAGAACAGCTTCCGGGAAGTTGTGAAATTTTGGTAAACGAGAGTCTGACCTTTCACTGGACCAAATTTAGAGTCTCTAGCTCAAAAGCTCTAGCAACGACACTAGTTCAGAGTTGCATCTATGCTTATGCTAATAACTTTAACTTTAATTATGCTAATAAAGACTTTTCCACAATGATAGTTTTTTAGGAATTTTATAAAAAACCTACACCCTTTGCAAACTCATCCAAAGCCAGCCGCCATTAAATTTGGTGCAGAACCTTAGAAATCCCAATAGATGGGCTTGCAAACAATTTCACCCCCATGATCAGTAAAATGGCTGTGAGGCCATAATTCCACAATGCTTTAACTCACTGACACCAGACTTGGTGCACGTTGTAACCATCATATGACATTGTATGCACAGTTTTGCGACAGTGCCCCTAGTGGTAGGGAGATATGGAAAAATGGAGAAATATCCCCTAAGCCTCAACTGGTCTCAATGGAGAACAAGCACACCTTATTTTAACATGTCACACATTTTTTATTTACCGGTAAGTGCAATACCACAACGTAGCAGTTATTGTTCTAAATGTTATTAAAAAAAAAACATTTAAAATTAATAAAAAAAAATCTCTTTCGTAAAAAGCTACATGTTTTGTGGTCTGGCAATGAGGTTGCACACCTAGCCACTTTCTGTTGTGCGCCAAAGATTATCCAGATAAAGATAAAAGTACTTCACAACAAATGCCCTCACTTGTTCGGGAGCTGGATCACGAATACTGTTTACAGATCCAACTTTAATAAATAAATCATTGCAAACCTTGTATTATATACTGACCCATGTTCATTTGTCTGACAATTTTACGTTTAAAAGCACAACTCCTTTTCCGCTGAAACAACGCTTGCTGTTATCTCTGAAACTGAGACAGTTGTTCAGCTGTTCATATAGATAAGCACACAGTCAAAATGAGAATATAGAAATCCTTAAAACTCTAGGTGTTTAATTTCAGGGACCAGGTAAAAGCACGTACCTGGATCAGGGACTTTGGCAGCTCCGGAGGCACATATATTTTGGTTTGGGCATCCCTCACATGCTGATGATGTACCAGCCTGATCACTATTTGTGCCTGGGCATTCTAGAGAGGCAAACATCACGTTTAGGCCAATAACCAATATTTATAATCTATACGTGTTTGTGTGCGTGTGTGTGTGCGTGTGCGTGTGTGGTAAAACAGAAGCCTTAGGTCCGATCTACATTGTAATGTATATAACTTTAATCGATATTTCTTTACTTTTTAATCGCACAGCAGCAAGCATTAATTCGAGGTACAGACACACAAGATCCCGAGATACACAATCCCGGTGTTCCATAGCTTAAATGTAACTTTATCTATAAACTGGCATTAACTTCAAGACAGATATTAGATGTGGTAGTTAAGTCAACGGCTGTCTGAAAAGTTACGTCACTAAGACCCCGTAAAAATCCACGACCGGGGCTTAGTTAATACAATTGAGTGGACACTGGAGAGAAAGTGAAAGTTTAAACACAAAAAAAACTTTGAACTTTAAAGAACTTACGTTCTGGCACATCACTAGACATATCCGCCATCTTTCAAAACGAAAGCATTTCCTGATGCTGGTGCAACTGCCATAAACTTCCCCGGAAACTAATCGATGTTGTTGAACGTTCCGGGCTGTAATATACAGTCAACAGTTCTGCCAGCTCTCTTGTTTTACTGAACACAAAAACAAAAATTCCCAAATATTTGGGTATCCATAAATATCAGGACATTGTCAAAAGTATTTGTGATATTATTCTCAAAATTTGCGTGTAGTTTTTTTGGCAAGTGTTTTCTCTGTTTTCATATTTTTGTTTTAACTTATATAATGCGTCAGACTAGACATATTTTTTTACTATTTATAATACATATGGCCGTATGCTAAAGAGATTTAAGCTCATAATGTTTGAATGTTTTTTGTTCAGTGATCCGACACATCTGTTTTTATCTTTAATTAACATGAGAACAGTTGAACCGGTGCAAGGACACAATCTTGCAATTAAGTCTTTCTATTATCGATACTGTGCTGATTTTTTTTTAAATATCAATATGTAATTTATGCCACTTTTACTATACTATACCCTATAATACAGGGACATATTTTCAAAGAAAATGCTCTTGAAAGAGCATTCAAGAGGTGTCAGTCCAGGAGGAAATGTACAATCTCTATATACTTATAGGCGCACTCACATGTTCAATACTTGTTAACAATTGCTCTCTTTTGACAGCACTGTTGATCTCTAGTGCTTCCCAGGAGACACACAAGAGGATTTTCTTGATACAAACCCCTCACTTGTTAAACTTGAACAATATGACTTCTGTTCAGTGTCTTGATGGCTCCAATGGATGATGAAGGATTACAGCCCAGCAATCGTTTTATCCAGTAAAAATTGAGAAACGCTTAGAGGAAACCCTTGCTGTAGATACAGTGCATCTGCTTTAGGACAAAGGATTGATATTAAACAAACCTCAATTCCTCTAGTTGAGTGAAAGTGCTGCCAAAGCAAGAGAGAAAAGTGAGCATGCAAATGTTCATTGTTCCTGTTAGTGGGCCTGTTTGCAGCCTAGAGGGAGTGGCTTATTGGCACGGATCGCCAGCCATCACAAAGATGGGATTCACCCGCATCATTCTTGCTAATCTTGCTATTTCCCATTTGTGCCCATAGCACTGGAAAGACAATGAAACAGAAAGGTCAGCTCTCAGACTGGCGCACTTGAGTCACACGAAACACAAAAGTGGCTGTAAATGATTGCGTTGCGACCACAGTTTGTTCTTGTGATTGGTCTGCAACCCCTGCAGGAAATTTGTGAGAGGATTGCCAGCGAGCTAGAGCACATTTTCTGAAACCACATCCTTTGTTGATTCGGGAAATGCAAGTTCGTGTCACCAGAGCTTTGAGATTTAAAAAGTATCCGACCCTCATTTAACATGGCACTTTTACAATAAAACCTTTTCCTCAAGTATATGAAGTATACTTATATATAAGTATATGCTAAGACTATTATGTTGACAATAATAACTAGATAGCTACAGTTTGTACACAAACTTTAATGTTGGCTTGAGAAAGTACTGTTTGAAAGCATTTTTAGAAACAAAATGAAATGGTTGCCAAAGTATCATTTTCTGGTTGCTATGAGACAACTCCCATGTCTCTATGATTTTCCTTAGCTGAGATCTAGATCTCATAATCTGGTTGCTATGGTAAACATTCTGGTTGCTTTGTAGATCACTGATATAACATAAGGTTCCTCATGTCACTATGAGTGAAATAAATTAGCCCCCATGCCTCTATAGTTTTCCAAAGATGATATAGATAGGCCAAAGAGGTTCCGAAGATATAGTCTGGCTGATGGGGGGGGGGGGTGCAATAAAAATGTAAATGTAAATTCTGCTACTATAAGTTTTATTAGCCAACCTCCTTGTCTCTATCTTTAACCAAAGCTTAAATATAGTTGTGGAAAATTGGTTGCTATGGTAAACAGTTTGGTTGCTAGGGAGCTGTCAGTAAGTTAAAAACCTACATTTCTCTTTGATGTTTCATGTTGAAGATATAAATGTTTGTTGCCCTTTCCCATTTATTCTCAACAGTCATTGTGTCAATGGTAAATCTGTAACCCCTTCTTGAGCATAGGGTTCAAATACTTTTGCACAATGCTTGGTATTGTCTTGATAACCTCCACAAGTGTTTCTATTTGAAGTTTCGATGAGATTCTCAGTTTGAAAATTTCCCAGCAATTTCCCTTTTTGTGGTACCACATCTATCTTTAAAGACACTCAGTCATCAGAGTTGATTATTGTTTGGCCCATATCTCATTCCTTGTTTACACTCTCTGTCCTCATGTTATGAACTCTTTCAGCTGAGTCAGACTCCTGCATGCCCCTCTCTGTAAAATTACATCTCATGGTTTTTATTGCCAGGGTTCTCTTCTAAGAAATTTCAAGTGTGTTTTGACAAAATGGCAAATGATTTTGGATAAAAGAAGAGGATAAAATTGAAAGTAATGGTCCATACTTTGACAGAGAATGATGGATGAGGGAACATGTCTGTGTGTGGGACGTCAATGACACAGCAAACATGCTGAAGCAGATCCTCAGTGATGGATATGCTGCAATGAGGTAGTGAGTGCGCTGTTGCCAAGGCCACCACATCATAGTGAGAAGTCAGCTCCATGTTTACAGTCCAGAGGAGCCACAAATGATTGAAGAAAAGTTTCCCATGCATCCAATTTCAAGAGGAATTCCCTTCCATTTGGACATTGATTCTACAAACTCTGTCTGTGTGTACATCTATGTAAATTTGCACAGGCTCACAAAAATTACACAAAGGAAGATGGTTTGATAAGTTTTTTCTTTTAGATTATTTCGGACCAATTCCCAAGAAAGCCTTCTGAAAAGCCTTCTCAGAAGAGTTGATGCTCAAGTAAATAAAGATGCACTGGAGCTTCTTGCCGATCAGAAACTCACCACTCATTCGGTCCGAAGTGTGATGTCCTGTTGGGTTTTCAAATGTCCCGTTGTGTTGTTGCACAAAATTTCGCACCTGAAATTCTGGTCGGTGTGTATTGGCCTTTAGTCATTGGCTGAAAAAGACAGTCAGCTGCTGTTGAGAGAACCCACCACTCCTGTATGTCATAGCTTTGGTTGGCAGGCTCCCTCTTGAGAAAATCACTTCTGTTTGAATAATAAAGATGAGTTTTTATGCCGTTGTGTCGGCACAGAAATTCATCTGTTGCACAAGCAGGGATCTGTCAATTGAACCCCATCCAATATCAGGATCTGAAGATCTATCATTGGTGATGTAACATTCAATGCTTTGTCAAAGTATTGAGCTCTAGTATCTCTGTTGACGAAACGTAAATAATTTGGATTACATTTTGACTAAATTGCCTCCTCTGAGCTTGAAGGTCAATTGGAATGTGGCAATGTGTGACGCCAGAATGGAAAATGCTGTCTCTACGATTCCCAACCATTCATTCCCTGAATGCAGTAAAGACCAATTTTAACCCAATAAACCAAGGACAAGTGGCTGAGGTCAAACCAGTTAGGGAAGTCACAACAGCCAACTGGCAGTGACACTGGAACCACCGCTGCTCTAGGAAAACGTACAGCTGTTGCACGTAAGGAAGTGAGGCTTTTACTTTTGTTGCAGTCCATCCAGTGTAAATGTATTCCAAACTTGGCAAAGAAAAGGTCCAGACATCCATTTCCCTATGCTAGCTTAGCTTATTTGCCCTCTGTGGAGAGTGCAGGTTGGCAGGGAGTCTTGTAGGATGTAAGGGTGTGTATATGTGTGTGCCTGGTTACTAGATCATCAGTCACAATGAAAAGCTGGGAGTAGATGTTGCTCTCATGGGAGGATTGCCTGCCATGACCTCAAACAGCTGTGCAAACACACTCCCGTCTTACAGATCCATTGGTAGAGACCAGTGCTGGTAACACACAGCGTGTGAAAGTCATTCAGTGATGAATGTGGATTAATTGAGAGATGGTCTCTTCTTTAAGCAAACTAATTTTATTTTTGAGTGATGTAAATTGTATTTGAATCCTAATTAATAAAACTCCATGAATTGGGACACCCATGCAAAGCTGTATACTTAAAATTTCTTATAATTTCAAATTGTACACGTATAATAACCAATACATGATAATTGTACATGAGACAGGCTAATAATGGTACATACGCACCAATAAAAAAAAAGAGTTTTACGTATCTATATAAGGACATGGGGGATAGAACGTAGCATAAAGCAATGGTTTACAATTTATTAAATTATAAAATGACTTCCATTTGCATCTTTTTGGTTGCACTGGCAGGAATATTATCTTTGTTTGGAGTGTACCTCTGCAGATCCTTTGGGGCCTTTGTTTAAAAATGATTTGGGACACCCCTTCTGCTCACATGCATGCACAAAATGAAAAAGTAGGGCTAAGAGGTAGCGCAAATGGGTGGAAACAATAATTTCTGTCCTTCTTAGGCATATTTTGTATTTTTTAAAGGTAAAATAAACAGCAGTTGCTATGAACATTTGCTTTTAGAAGTGGAGGTTCTTTGAGGTGAACCGTGTTTTGCACCCTGTAGTTTTACTACCAAACCTCTCCAGCTGTGACCTGGTCATCAACCAAAGTGTTCCTCCCAAAAACAGCCTGCAGCTCCTGACCTTCCTCCTCTGCACTTTTTCCCTTCGGCTGCTAAAGAATCCAGACTATTTCAGCCATTTGGATCTTTCACTCTCAGTAAGGAATACACCCAGCTGGCTAAGATTCATTGGTAGAGGGAGCTTTGTGTTTGCAGTTATCTTGCAAAAAAAGTAATGGCCGTTTCAGGAAGGTCATGAACTGGATTTATTTTGAACTTTGTATATTTCAAGGATATCCAATAATATAGCTATTTTTACATATAAAAACATTGTTTGTTTGCATAAATACATGGCTGTTAAATCCTTCACCCAGGATCCGGAAGTGGACATCAAGCTCCCATGACTTCCTTACCTTATAGAGCTCTGGTTCTCAACTTGTTTTGAGCATAACCAATTTTCAATTGGCTTAAAATAAATTTTGATAAAATGAATATGTGTTCTTCTAAACACTGGCTCGCTCTTGGTTTACAGATACGAAAAGATTCTGATTGTAGTTAGAACAAATGATTTGAATCCTGGAACAGAGCATCTCCTTTTAACCCTCATTTTTACCTTAAGGGCCAGGCATATGGGCGCTGTTCCGCAAGACCATGCCTGTATTCATTTCTAGCCTTCCCACTCTTTCTTCCTCTCTCATTACTGATGCAATAAAAATGTTGGTTCTCATTTATTTTCAATGGCCATTATATGTCAACGGTAAATCTGTAACCACTTCAAAAGACTGGGTTTCAAATACTTTTGCACAAGGCCTGGTATGTTCTTGCACAGACTGATAACCTCCAAAAGTGTTGTGAGGTTCTATGAAGTTCTCACTTTGAGTTACAGCTTTACAAAGTTTGACCCCCACGTTAAGTCAAAAGAAAATTTCACACAAGTAGTACCAGTCTCAAAAGATATAGCAACCAATACATTTAGATATTTTGGCGATAAGTTTGGTGGTAGTAGCAATCTAGGAGGAGATGCCATAACAATATTTATTAGACTTCAAGTTTCAATTGTGGAAATTCAATGGAATGACAATAGATTATGAAGTGAAATGAATCCACATTCTAGGCCCTGATCCAGGCCAGGACGGCTAAAACCACACCTCATTCCTGACCCACATGACTTGGAAGGCTTGTTTCATTTTTCCTGTGTTATTAGGCAAAGATCTGAGCATAACTATTGCAGGGGCCATCATAGGGCCTCCCCAGTATTTAGCTCCAGCATGAAATGTGCAGTTTGGCAGACGGCCTTCTGTCTGGACCACCAGACTTTCCACATTTTGCCAGATCTCAAAGTCTCACTCACCTTCTGAGTTATCACATAATAAGTGTAGACATCTGAAAATGTGCAACCAGTTGTCATTTTTGTTTTGTTTATTCAGCATAAACATGGGTTGTGTGCATAAACCGAACAACTTGCAAAGAGCGGGATTTAAATATAGCAACTTTTGCCTCCTCTCTAATCGCTGTAGAATATACAAGGTGACAGCTGAGCGACAAAAAAGAATACTGCGATGAGTCGGGGAACAGTTAACATGTAAAATGCATTTAATCATCAGTGTTACGCATGAACGATTCTTTGAGTTGTAATCAAACTGAATCTTTGATTGAGATTGAGCCATTTTAACACCACTCCAGCACTTTGGTCAGGCATTCAAGGAATTTTCTGAAACCCCCATGGAAGGAAAAGGCACGCCGGGGCTGCTATAAATGTCACTTGAAGAATGTCTTTTGAAATATTTAAATGTTAAAACAGGATTTGTGCAAGTCGAAATGTGGGTTAGACAGTACTACAATAAACACAATGAAAATTGTATAAATATAGTGATAAATGATAAAATAACTTTTGACAGGCAATCAAAATCTTATATTCATTCATATTTTGTCACTGCTCCATTTACTAAACCTCTTTAAAGTGCCCTTATATTCAGAAAGAAAGTATCGAAATGTTCAAAAATCAATGTCAACGTCTAATGACTCACTTTTCCAAACCACTCCTTTATGTGACTTAACTCTTTAGAAGCCTGGGGCTTATTTAAACGTTTTGTATGACTTTACAATTTGCTCTAATTAATTACCTTTAGAACAGTCATTTGTTGCAATGCTTAATATCATTTTTAGTCCAACCCTAAACATTTCTTCTTTACATTACATAATAATTCCACAACAAACCTGAAAATGTACGGAAAATACAATTCAGAGAAGTCAATTTCGACTTTTTAACTGCAAAAAAAATAAAAACAAATTGAGAAAGAACAGTTTTTATGTTTAAAACCCAAAAGCAGAGACATTAAAAACAATATAAATCCCCCAAAAGAAAATAGAAGGTTAAAACAACTCTCCTGACACTGTTTCGAGCCCTTTTTGTGCCAAAAAAAAACTACACACCATATCACAAGTATTGTACTTCCAGGAGTTATCCCTTCACCAGTAGATGGCACCGATTTGTGGTTTGTAGGTGAAACTGAAAGATGATTTCCTCACATTTGATTTCGAATTACTTTGCAAATGGTGTATCATAACTCTTGTAATGTTCGTTTAAAAACAAAAATATCAATATCTTTTTGAAGATTACACATTATATTTGAAGTGTGTCACGTCATTCCTGCTCAATTCAAAACAGCCGGTGTGATTGGCACACGCACTGGTGCATGCAGAGACTTCTAAGGGTTAAACAAACTATGAATGAAAGATGGAGACTATCGTAGTTTGGACGAATGCACGCAACTTCACAAGTTTGGGGCTATAAATCAAGTACAATCGTGTATTCCTCACAGGAGAAATGACTTTCCGGTCCAACGCTTCCCTGAAGACCACTTCTCCGGACAGAAGATAGGGCACCTGTGCCCCAGTGGTTTCTGAGCAGATTGCACTGCTGGACATCTTCCGTTTTAAGGAGTATATAGGTTTATGTGTCTTACATCTGCTGCACAATCGTGGTTGCAGAGTAGTTACCCGGTTTAACCCTCCTGCTTAGTTGTTTCTGTTTCAGTTCATGACTGGGATTCAACTTAAATGGATATTGATGATAATTAGTAATTGGTGGATCATACAACTCTACAAAAATCCCTGATTTTGTGCCAGTGTACCAATAAGAAATTATCCTTTGGCATTCAGTAAAATTCCAGTCATTATTTACATTTCTGTAAGCATTCTTTGTTTAGAGCATCCATGTTTTGCACCATGCTATATCTATATCTACATTTACTAGTTTCTGCGGTTTCCATGTAGAAGACATGTTCCATTTCATGAAAAATGGACAAGATGACGGTAAAACCTATGGAAAAATAACAGTGCTTCACATTATTAACAAATAATGCTAAATGCCTTTGAACAAACAGCAGTTTACAGAAAACACCTTGTACAGAAGCAGCTTGTTTCTAAAGGTCAGTATTCTTAGATCCCACAAGCTCAGGAAACCCTCAGGAAACAAACAGACTAAATACTTACAGCTTACTACAGAAATAAAACACAATGCGCGCTAGAAATGCACAACGTAACCGCAGAAATGGAATCCGATGTCTTGTTTCATTGCACCTGAGCAAGATTTCGAAATATCCAGGAAGAGATGTATATATATATATATCTCTGTGCATGCAGTGGCTGGATTTGGGGGCGAAGCAGTTTCCTTTGCAACTCTTCCTCACACTGGCCTCATTCTCAGTTCCCGCCAGGAACAGGCGAAGACTTTCCTCAGCACTCTTGGTCCCATTCACCTCCACGAAGAACCACATTAAGAGCACACATGACCTACACAAGACCACATCGTTGGTTTGGCACGTGTAGAAGGTCACTGCTGCTGAAAATTCAAAGGAATTTTCAAAACTTGTTTCCTCTTCTGTCAACACCTAATGCTTGCAGAAAAGGTCCCCTCACCCCTCCCTCCCTCGGCACAGCATGTATTGAGTTCCAGACCACACCCAACCTCAGTTCTGAGCATTTTGGAGAGGAGGAGCACACACATTTCCCATCTCAGAACTACTACGTTTACACTGCAGTCACGTTCCTGATTGCATCACTTCGACTCCACATCTGGCTCCAGAATTGACACTCCAGGCTTCTCTGCAACGGTGAGTGAAAGTTGTGCAAAACTTGATCACAGAAAGTTTGCAATCTACAAAACACTGGCTGGAGTGAGCAGATGGTTCATTTAATGCAAGACTAAAGGGTTTATTTAATTTTTTAAAAGTGTGTATCACATTTAACAAAAAAGAGGTTGCATGTGCAGATATGCTTGATGTACAATTCACTACACTTTGTTTATTAGGAATATGTGTGTTTGTTTTGAAGTTTTACCATATAAAATTGCTATAAATGATGCATATCTGTACTGAACTTTAAATTTTGATAGTTGTTTAAACATTTTTAAAGTTTTGAGCGACTTTCTCTATCGCCCCCTGCTGGAAGCAACTTATAGCGCTGCCAGTTTATATTTTATTACTGCGGCTAAAATCGCGTTTTATGCATTACCTAACTAAAGTAGTAAACATATATGAAATATTTAGCCTTTTTAATGTCGCAGTTATAAATCAACTGAATAAAAAGAATAGAAAGTTGTGAAGAAGGGCGTGTAGAGAGTCTGTTGTTCTGGGCAAGCTTTGTTTCTGTGGTGCTGCGACGTGTTTTGCATGGCTCGATGATTTTGCATACAAGGCATTTTACCTTTCATATCCAGTTCGGTGACTACCAGACCGATTGTCGGGGTGTTTTGCTCTCCACATTCCAGCGTGTTGCCCAGGGTTTGTGTAAGGGGTGTGTTTCATGAGGTGCCGCCGTTTGGCTGAACATAACTTCCGGTCTATCCCATTAGCTAGCTACTAGCTAGCTATCAGAGCTAACCAAACTAGCCAAACAGTTTCTTTTTGTTTCCTTTTGAAAGAATCTTTTTGATTCTTTTACGACATGATAGGTTTACTCACACTATTGTTATCATTTGTGTAAAGTCACAAAATCCAGAGACTTCCCCAATTTACATTTTTTTAGTAAACATTTCTTTGTTTTACAAGTAAGCCTGAAAGGGAAATAAAGGCATTGTGGTCTATGAGCCCAGAGTCACAGAATTCATCTGATACAAATTATTGATCCTATCCCCCTAAACGTCAGATTTCTACAATCAGTGATTTCAAAGTGTCTCAACAGCCTAAGACTTAGAAGAGTTTTCCCACCTCTTTTTTGACAAACCCAGAGAAAAGATTAGTCTCTGGTGATCATTGTTAACAGTGGGAGCACAACCAAACAAGATGATGCAAATTCACATTTCATTTCAGTCTGTTTGTTACAAGCATGGATGCTTGTAGAGGCATATTTTTGATTTCCCTTTAAAAAAATGTGTGAATTGTTGAATGTACAAATTACACTTGTGTACATTTAAATTGTGCTATGCATTTATGAACTTGAATTAAGATAATATTGAAAGTGTTTCGTTTCCATAATCAATAACCAGATTAGTCACAGCAAATCCAATGATGATCTGATTCATTTTCCATGTATTTGTTTGCAAATGAATTCTTTTCTTTTCTCAATTCCTCACGCGCAGAGAGCTGCTTTGTGTAGCTGTAATTCAGCTTTCCAGATAAAAGGTGGTGGCTTGTTTTCCGATGTTTAAATAGATTCTTTACTGTCAACATTTAGATCAGGAAGCACTTCTCCCTTTGGCTAAACCTATAAGCTCCGGATCCCACTGTGACCCCCCCCCCTGCTTCCTATTAAACTGGCCATGCTGTTGACAGTGCTTATTTTCATTTTTTTACAGACTGAAGAAGCAAATAACATTATTATTAATATTATATAATTAATCTTATCAAAGTTTAATATAAAGATAAAAACAGTTTAATACCATAAAAATTAATGCCAAATAGTTTTCCCACACAGTTTATTTAGATTTTAACCCAGTCCTAGCTAGAGCTGTAGGGGTCATTCTGGACAAAGGGTTATCAAGTTAATTGGAATACTTGGAATTGTTTCAACTACTGTGAAACCACCATTAAAACCAAACATTTACATAAAGAAACTAAGCATATACATATCAATAAAGGCTTTATTTGAGTGGTTAGCAATGTGGTTCTTATAGCAAAACGTTTCCCTTTTTGAAACTTGACTACGGATCTTTATCAGTGTTTTTGTATATTTGTTTCCTGTATTTTTTCTCCATTTGTTACAGTAAGCGATCTTCATGTTTTATCAGGCTTCACAAACGTCCCCCTTGTGTTTTCTTGGTTACCAAAATTTACAACAACACATGTGCAACTCATTGTCTCAAAGCGAAAAACATGCAAACGTAGTGTGCCAGACTCGAAGACTCTGGCTGGTTTTACGATTTTAAACCAGCTCCAAACCACATTGTCTTTAACACAACTGTGACCCAAGAAGACTCCATAGTAAAGAATCCTTCTAGTGCTGTTTCTGTAACTAGTTCAAACAAAGGCAGTAGAACACTTTCAGTGTTCTCCGTTCGTATTCTTAAATTTGTAGTTATTTGATTCTCATCTAGGTTATAGCAACGTATTTGATGTGTTCTCTGACGAGTTCTGTAGAAGCAATAATGGAAACTAAAATAAGTCTTTACCACATTGTAACCCCATTTGAAATTAAGTTAAATTGGCAGTAAAACACCAGGCATTTTTCTTGAAAGGCTTACATTTACTACAGTTCATTATTTGCACTTGGGCTTGCAAAGTGAGTATTTCAACATGGCTGCTCCACAGAATACAGAAAATAAAGAAACGCCAACTATCTCATGGCCAGCCTCATGACTCGCAGACTGCGTCTTTGGTAGTTCACACTTTGTGATAGTCCCACGCTTGCACAAGCTCTGATTTGCAGTCGTATGCGATTCCTCAAAATCGGGGCTAAAATAATTCGGTCAGAACTCGGTTTAAGTATCACTAAGGCACTTCAATAAAAAATCAATAACATTCCTGCTATAGAGGAACATAAAGCTGTGCAGAATCAAAATAAAAATGACACGTAATGCTATGATATCAAGCATCATACACAGGTTAAAAAGGAGAGGCCCTAATATAGAGCCTTGGGGCACCTCACAGATCAGTTTCTTCAGTTTTCAAGGCGCTTCTTGAATATTTTGTCTGGAAAGTATCGAAGGAGACAGTAAGATTAGAGAGAGGGGAGTAGGATCAAGAAAGCTCCAAAAAGGACACAAACTCAAGCCTATTACCGTTTACCATTCTATTGTTCCCCAAAACACATTCTTAATAAGCATTTTAACAAGCAATAAAGACTTTTACTGACATGTAAACAAATCTTCAGAGATTTGATTTAATCCATGCAAGATCCTTGGCTTCAAATTGTCTTGCTTGTAGCACACTTCAGACCTGCTGCTAAGTGGTCTGGTCACTACAAGAAGCTCTGGAGGAGTGACAAACATTCTCTCTTGATCCCCGGTGAAAGATCAAAGAGGCTTCTGAAGATGCGGAGGGTGAGAATGCATTACACACAGCTGTTGTCAGGGAAAGAGCTTGTCTGGATGTGACCGCAGGGGGTTGTCTGCATGTCTTTTGACAGATCCTTGTGGGAGCCGTTCCTCATACTGGTGGCGTGTCATCAGTGGAATGTGATGTGAAAACAGGCCCTGCGGCACCTGAGCAGCATCACGGCGACAAGATGAAAGCCTATCAGCACCCAGTGTAGGCTGCTAGACCAACACGAGTCTTCCAAAGTACACTCCATTTACTAAAAATGGAGCCAGAACTTAACCGCATGGTGTTGAAATATCAATGGAGAACCTTAGGGTTGTGTGACAGAAATCTGAAAGGTTTGTTGATACTGTACAAACCATTTAATCTGGAAGCTGGAGCTTTAAATGCATTATAGATGGATCCAAAACCAGGCTTTGTTTGTTTTGTACACTGAGCCTCTTTTTAAGCAGAGTATTCGTGCTTCAGAGTTCTCTATAAAAAAGCCATGTGTTGCCAAAAGCAACGTTGACACATTAAACAAAGACATTCAATATATTCAAGATGAAATAGCGAAATGATGGTTTGTTTACTAAAAAAAATATGACATCGCTGAAAGCTCCTTAGCAACCAAACTGTTTACCCTAGCAACTTTACCCTCTTAACTTTTGGTGAATGACAGAGACATGGAAAGCAACATTAAAGCACGTCACTGACCTCTCCATAGCCACCAAACTGCTTATCCTAGCAACCAGCTTTCCAGAACCATAGCTCAGATTAGGCAAATCATAAAGACACAAGGGTTGATTTATTTCATTCTTAGTGACGTAATGTACATTGTATTTTGTCACAGATCCCTGCATAGCTACGAGACCATTTACCATAGCAACCCAAATTTTCATAAACATATTTCAGCTTATCAACATCATAGAAACATGGGGGTAGGTTTATGTAACTTATAGTGACATTCGCAACATTTGTGTACAAACTTTAGCCATATTGTTTTGTTTACACATCGGCCACAGGGTCAGCACCTTCCTACCTTCACCAGATCTTGGAGTCCTACATCCATCACCAGGAGCCCGCTTAGTTGCATCTGAGAGAGGCAGTAAATCTCTCGCCAGAACCTTCTCATTCACTGTTCCTGGCTGGTGGAATTCTCTTATAGCCCAAATTAATTTCTCCTCCAAGAGTTCAGATCTGTCCTTGAGTCCGATTTCTGCCATCGGGCCTGCATGTGCTGGGATATACAGTGGAAATGATTGGGTTTGAACACATTGATCTTAATTAGATGCTGTTGCATGCCGCGAGATGAAGATGTTATTTATCCGTGCCTGTTAACCTTCACAGCTTCACAACTTTTTCTCAGAAAGGGCCTTTTCATCCATTTCCTTTTATCTCGGGTACAAAGGAAATCTTAAATGAAAGACATCTATGTTAAACTCTGTTGATCACCATTTCTGTGAGGATTTCTCATCCATCTCTTTCTGGATTCGCTCAAATCTCAGTTTGAGAGAATAGTTTGTTACCTTTGAGTCAACATTTGAAAGCACTTGCCATGTCAAAAGCATTCCTCCTCATTTACTCTGAGGTTTTCTGTTGTGCTCAGAGCTGGCGGTTAAGGTCGGGTTGGGTCAAACGAGGCGGTTGTTAGTTCTGCTGTCCTCATTTGCACGGTTTTCTCTTTTTTGGGCACACCATTCGCACTGCAGATTTTTCATTAAATACTATATCCACATGATTTCACACAGTTTTATCTTAGTCATGACTGGTCGTGTTAGTTTGTTACAGTGAATTTCAGCTGTTTCTGGATAAAAACACAAAATACAGCAATTGTTGGGTAGTCCGAGAGGTATCTCCTGCATTTACCATCAGAATGGTGGCCGGTGATGGGTTTTGAATTCATCAGAGGACCGTCAAGGGGCCTTAATCAACACAAATATGATTTTACGTAAGTTTACCAGGGGTTTAACAGGGTTTCATGGCATAATAAATCACAATACAATTTGTTTTTCACAGAAAAGCATCTAGAAAGTGGTTAGATTAGAAGTGGCCCTCTAGAAAGGCCTTTGTAAATGCCCTGGAATTTAAGCTCTAGGCCTCGGGGTATGACCGTTTTATGCCACAGGATTCTGAGACCCTGCGGTTGTTTCCAAGACAAACTCTCATAGGTTTTTCATATACTGTATATATATTTTACAAAGGTCTAACCAATCCCCGATCTAACTAAAGCCTCGTGGAGCTGTGGTCTTGTGGGAGTCTTTGGCCTGATTGATTGATCTAATGTACAGAACTGGCATTCATGAAAACGGTTTGCCGCACTCAGAAAGCCACATAAGGCCTTTAGACTTTTCTTTCAACCGCAGCTGTTGTAAGTCTGCATTTGGTTATATTTGATAGACATAATGCAAATCAACCTTAAAGGAATTTACTGGATCTAATACAAACGTGTGCCAGTGGTGCGCTTGGAATTTTGTACAAATTCAGTAAAGAAAAATGGTTTATAAGGATATAATCCTCATTTTTACCATTATATTTAAAGGTTGCATTTGTGCTCAAGTTTAGTCTGAAGAGGACTTTTATTTTAAAGAGAGAGAGCGTGAGCAAGTATTTTAAAGCTAATTAGAATGTAAAATCTGTATTAAAATGAGAATATTTAACCTAAATCAAGTCATTAGAGATGAAGCTGGCCTAAAACCTAGGCAAATTGTCTTTAAATAAGACATTTTATCTTTTTCCTTTGAACAAATATTCATATGTAAAGAAATCTGTGCATTAAATATGTTCTTAAATCAAGTAAATAAAATACGGTGTGGTCATAAATAACAAATGATTGCTTAAAAAATTGTAACAACACAGTTTTAATTAAAACAGCTTCACAACAAGAATGTTTGTCCTTATTCTATTTCCCAAAATACATTTTTGAATAAAGACACTTCCTGAGCAAAACAAAATTAAACTGATAGATTAACTTTAAGCTGAGCTCAGATACCTTTTTATGACTTGAAAAACAAAAAAAAGACAAAAACTCTTTAGAAAATCCCTTTAAATGAACAATAAAAGCACTCACTTGCTTCAGAGAACAAATCAATATGTAGATTTGTGGTACAATGTGTGCGCAAACGTAGATGTTGGCTTGTAAAATGTACTTTTTATTAGCACATTGAATGTTTGCCAGAGTAGAATTTTTGGTTGCTATGGAGGAGTCAGTGACATGCTAATATGACATTAAACTGTCTCTATGACTTTCCTTAGCTGAGATAGTGATATGCCAAAATGGTTGCTATGCTAAAAAGTCAGGTTGCTATGGAGGGGTCATAATGTATTGTCCCCTTTGTCACCATAAGTCATATAAATCAACCCGCATTACTTTATTATTCACCAAAGCTGCAATAGAGTTAATACAATTTGGTTGCTATGGAGAAGTCAATGATTTTAATTCCGGTAATATGATTAGCATAAACAAACCCCCATTTCTTTATGATGTTCCAGCGTCATTACTATTTGTGACGGATTATTTATATTTATTTACTTAAGTTCACGCAGTAAAAATAGGACCATAATATAAAAGCAATAAAATATGACCATATATATTTCATCAAGAAAAACTAATCTATTAGCATTTGTCCTCAACAGGGAATCACTTGTTCACAAAATGGATATATATATTTTTTTTCTTTCTATTTTTTACATTTATTTTAATATATCATTAATAGGCAAAAAAAAAGACATTTTCTTGGAATATGGAGTTTCATTTGTGTATGTATCTGCAGTGCAGGTATATATTCTCATGAAGGCTGAAGTAAGTCATCCGTTAAACAGATTAGATCCCGGCTATTGGCATCGGTGAAGCTTTACAGTAGATCTTTTGTTCCTAAAAGCCTTGAGGGGACCATCAGAGATGATTAGTTCTCTGTGTAGTCAACAAAATTTACAATATGTTCCTCTACATGTTCTCTGCATGGCAGGCTACTTTCATAACAAGCTACAAGGGCTTTATATTAAAGTTCAGGAATTTTTGCAATTTTTGGTGTTTTAAATATCTTTTCTAAACCAGCAATTTGCCACAAAAATACAGGTCATATACTGTACTTAAATTATAAGGAAAGACTGATTTGTCTTCCACAAAGACTGATATGTTTAAAGTTTGATGATCATAATTGACAACTGAATGAATACCCCAAAATAAAAAAAAAATATTACTTAAATAAGATCTTACAGAAATGTTGACCGCTTAATAAAGTGTGAGCATGCACTGCACTCAATATTTAGTAGGGGGCGCATTTGGCTAGAATTACTCCAGAAAAGCCATCTGGCTTGAGTCGTTCAGTCAGTGTATTGAGAGTCCAGGATTCTTTAATGGTGGCAGTCAGCTCTTCTGCATTGTTGGGTCTGGTGTAACACAGAGATGCTCTATGGGGTTATGGTCAGGTGTGGAAAATTAAGAACACGAATACAGAGGTCCTTAAACCAAGTACTGGTTGGAACCATTGCAACTTCATTTCCATCTCCATAAAGTAGTGCTCCAAAGCTTCCTTCCAGATGGCTGTGTTGAGTTTGGCTTTCAGAAAACACAGTGGACCAACACCAGCAAATGACATGGTGCCCCTAACCATCACTGACTGTGATAACGTTATGCTTGTCGTCAAGGAGCTTAGATTCTGGGCCTCTTCTTATTTAATCTCTGGGACCTCTGGGACTTTTACATCTTTCATAAGATGACATAACGTTGTACCACTCAGCAGCAGCCCAATATTTAGCCCCGACATATTCTGACACTGTCTTATTCAAGAGTAGCTAAAACCCTTGACTTGCGTATGTCATGGTTGTTGAAGAACTAAATCCAGCTGCAATCCACCCGATGTGTTTTGTTTCACAATCCTCTTTTGTTATCCTTATTGCTTAAATACAAATTTTCCTTCCCTTTGCCGCTATAACAATGTGTTTGGACACAGAACTTGGACAATGAGCAGCCTCTTTTGCAATTAACTTTTGTGTCTTGCCCTCCTTGTGCAGGATGTCAATGGTCGTCTTTTGGGAAAGAGTCAACCAGTGCTGTGTTGCCTTCAGAACTAGATTGCAAAACAAAAGCAGGTTAGCTTCATCACGCAATGTTTCCACAATATTTACATTTTCGGACATTTGTAGCGGTTTCCAGTAGTTTTCACATTGCACAAGTTTCACGTTTTGAAAGGAATTACCAAAATAAACATTTTCCCGCTATTCTTATTAGATGACCAGTTTTTGTAGAGTCTACATTTCAAATGGTATTCTGTTTTGGATGAGATCGATTCTGTACAAAAAGAGGTGCATGTGAACTCTTGCTCAAGTCATATGCTCACACATTTCCTAGTTGAGCTCCCCGTCTCCTCCCCTCTACGCCCCTTAGGAAGGCAGCTGCAGAGAAAATGAAGAACACATGTAGATGCAGACTGTGATGCAGTGATTTAATGAACGCTGCCTCCCGCTTTATTCTCTAGAGGGACACACAGTCAACGTACAGTGGTAAAAGATAAAAGCCGAACACATACCAAATTTTTACATATTTTGTCAAGTTTGGTTGCATCTGGCTGCAAATAAAGAATAAATGTGATACTTGTGAGAAGAAAATGGTTGCAGACAAGCGTCCTTCTGTAGCCGCCCACATGGTGCCTCTCTTGTGTGCTGAGGCTGCTTCCTCTTGGCCGGCTTGGGTCTGTTTTGTTATGACCTTGCCGGCTGAATCTCTCTCGCTCCGTTAAAAGCTGTAATTTACTGCGTTTCTTAACTTTTCCCAAGCTCACTTCAAACAACAAAAAACGTCTTTCTTTCAGCAGTTCCCGCCTAAAATCTGCCACACCCAACCAGGAAAGAAAGCAAAATGATAAAAGTGTACTTTTATCTCCTTTTTTTCCTTTCCGGTAGATTAACAACTGCATTTACTCAGACTGTGTTTGGGGAGTTGTTTAAAACATTTTAAATCATGTAAATGTACATCCAAATCATGTTAAATAACACTTAATTTATTTTCCTCTTTGACTGACAAAAATAGAAAATGAATGCATTTCACTTGGCTTGCTGTATCTTTTCAGACTGGCACCACTAAAGGAATTCTGGGAAGTTGCCGGGAACTTTTCCATTTTCCATCAAACTTTGGAAAACTGTAACTCAAACTGAGAACCCAGGCTCTGGAAAGGGTTAACGATTTATAAATTACTCATAATGGCTATTGAACAGCCAGAGACATCCCCTTAGCAACCAAACTGTTTACCCTAGCAACCACAATTTCTGAAATCTATCTCCGCTTTGGTAAACAATAGAGAAATGGGGGTTGGTTTGCGTAACTCACAGTGACATTGGTCACTGACTCCCCCATAGCAACCACACTGTTTACCATAGCAACACAACCAGCAGATCTGTATCTCAGCTTCAGAAAACGGTAGGAATGCAGGAGTTGGCATATAACAGTCATGGTGAGAAGGGATGTTTAAACGAGTTCATAGATTTCTCCCTAGCAACTGAATTAAAAATCGATGATAAATGGGGTAAAGTTTATATCAGTCCAAGCCACATTTTAATAATAGTATAAAAATGGCAATTTTTCAGGCCAACATCAAAGTTTGTGTACAAACATTAGCCATAGGGTAAATTTATACTTATCTGGTGACTTTTTTGTGTGCACAAAACATTGCATTAGTAATAAAAAAGTGCAAGTTGAGAAAGATGATGCACAACTGATAGCGAACTGCTTAAAACCGATACTGGTTCACTTTTAGACAAGAAATGTCTTTAAAGACTATTTTAATCACAATACAACTGACAAAGCATCAAACATCGTGTAAAAGTCAAAACATTACAGCTACAAATCTTACAAATGTGATACAGAAAAAGACTAAAAGTGGCTAAAAGACACTGCCGTGCAAAGGTTTTGCATCTTAGCTCAGCAGCGCCACCTCGGGTCAAACAAAGATTACAGCTCAACTCTCAATAAATTCTACTTTCTAGAAAACTACTTTCATGACAGATTACAAAAAAAATTGCAGACACAACAACTCATTGAATTGCTAAAAAAAAGTTACAAATAAATAAACACTTACTTTAAATACTTAAGTACGGTATATAAAACTTGTACACAATAGGTCCAAAATACTCCAAAAATGTGTGAAACCTGGTCACCAGATTTTAAGTAAACATTACTCAAAAAGTATAAAGAATATTTGTACATTTGTGAGGACCTTTGTTTAAAAATGGTCGGTCCAATCAAAATGTTTTGTGTTAGTAATGATTTAAGAAAATTGACATTGCTAATTTGAACATTTCCATCAACACAAACACACACATACGTCAGATAAATTGCATTTACACAGATTATTGCAGCGCATTCCAGATTGGAAATACTCCAAAAATTGTGAAAAAAAAACAAAAACAAAAAAACAGCTTAAAATTCTCTTAAGTCGCTTTCTGAAACATTTTACATTGAGAAATCTGAACTTCAAAGTGGAAAAATGAGCTTCTCACCTCCAGAGTTACTTCCAGACTACAAGTTGGAGCTGCTCATAAACTGCTAGGAGAATCAGCAATGGTGACCTGAGACATAAATCAGCAGTGAATCTTGTAGGAAGCTAAATGACCTTCTCTGAGGTCGATCTTGTGTGGCATTGAACCTAGTAAATCTGTCAAAATTAATTTTCTCATTGGAAAGTAAACGTTGTTCTATTGATGAGTTAATTAACATTACAAAAAATTTAATTGACAAAAAATAAAATAATCACCCAAATTACAATTTTTTTGTACCCGCCTAAAAGCCTTCCACAGTACTGTATACTTTTTGATATTAAAAGTGAATTAGTTTGTGCTCAGAGATTGACTGCCGTTAATAATTTTCATTTACTGGTAAAAGTGGGTCATTTTAGCAGCTGCTAGGTTGTACACATGCTTACTTTCCCACCAGACTAACTCTTATCTACTACCCTCCAGTTCTCAACATCAGCTTTCTTACGCCCCAGTGAACAGGTTACACACAATCCCTCTCTATAATGTTCACTTGTCTTCTTTTTCAGATTCCTCTGCTTGTGACTGTGTTCCACCATCAGCCATGTTGATTATTTTGGCCTTCATCATCCTCTTCCACATCACCTCTGCAATACTCCTCTTCATAGCAACCATTAGAAATGTAAGTTATTTTGTTTGAATCTAGCCCTGCTGATTTAATGAGTTATGAGAAAGCGGGAGAGCCCTGTATGGGATTTCTTTGAATATGAGACGCAGCCCAGTGTATTGGGAAAGGGGAAACTCCTATAAATATCAAAATTCATTTATGGAGTTTGCGTAAGGATGAGCTTATTTTAGTAGCTTCCTTGCATGGCAAGCCATTTTAACATTTAATGCTCAGTCATAATTTTTAATTGCACAGATCTACAATGTTGATTTGACTCGTCGTAATTGGATTTGAGATTCTGGCCAGTTATAACATGCTTTTTCTACAATGTTTATTTGAGTGATCGCGTAATCCAAATGAACCACTGATACAAGTGTCCAATTTAAAATGCATTGTCGTCTGATACTTTGGAAACGCAATAGTCTTTAAGTTTGGTGTTCGAGGGAGAATAACATGGCACAGTGACAATGCATTGGGTGATGTGAGTAAAACAAACTATACATTTGGTATTTCTTTTTTTTTAAGGCATGGTGGTTCTCAAACAACTTCACCTTGGATCTTTGGTATCACTGCAACAGCACAAACTGTTACGATATACCCAACAGTGCGTCTTTCAAGTCAAGTAGGCATTGCTTTTCCTTACATCCATTGTTACACATCCGGGGGTGTACTTTTTCAACATCTTTTTAAATGTTTTTTTTTCTTTTCTTACTTTGTCTCTCATAATTGAGTTATATACCTATGTAATGTACAGGCTTTTGTCACATTTTTAAGTGGGAGAACTTGCACAATTGGTGACTAAATGCATTTCTTGCCCCCTTGTAAAGATTTAACCATCGGAACGATCTATAACACTTGTTTGAGTTGTTTAATGATAAATTATTATCTGAAACAACCTCAAATAGCTTTGAAACGGCACAAATTCTCAAGTACATTCATCTTGTATGATATCGTTCCAGCCCATCTACAAACGGTCCAGGGTGCTATGATACTAGCCACTATCTTGTGCTGCGTGGGATTCTTCGTCTTTATCCTTCAGCTCTTCCGTCTGAAGCAGGGAGAGAGATTTGTCTTCACTGCCATCATCCAGCTCATGTCTGGTGGGTACACCGTCACAAACACACAGCCAGCAAGTCTGCCTCCTAGAGGCGTGTGGCTTCGGCAACACTGGGCTATTGCTTTGGATTGAAGTGGTGCAACCCCAACCCCTTGTGTTCCCTTACTTTTTTTTAACCACATTTCTTTTTCAAGATCGTATCCCTACTATTCTTCCAGTTATTAACTGGACAATTCATAACCAAATTTCTGCAATCTCTTGAAATGTGTTCTCTACTTGAGTTATGCCAATTATTTGACCCTTCTCAAACAGATGCACCACTCCCACAGTGTGCGTCTTTACACATGGTGTTTTAAGAAATGAGAAGCAACGCTTTGCTCCATTTAAGGTTAAATATCCTACTTTCAGTAGAAAGATAATCCACCACTCAGTCATTTTCAAATAAGAGGCTCGTATCTATTTGCCCTAGTTACACACAAGTGGTGACTTTTAGACTGAGCATCACTAATTTCCAAAAGCTAAGGAAGTGTATGTAGCATTTTGACGCTCAACTCTGACAAATCAAATGCATTTCAAAAAAAACAAAAAACCCAACAATGCAGAAATCAACTGTACATTTTTTCTTCTTTCCAACCCTGTAGCATTCTGTGTGTTGACCGGTGCGTCCATCTACACCGCAAATCACTTGGACTTCAAGGGCAGTCAGTTTGCGTCTGGAGAGTATGGGTATGCTTTCGTGGTGGCTTGGGTGGCGTTCCCCATGTTGGTGTTGAGCGGCCTGATGTATCTAGTGCTGAGGAAGCGCAAATGAAATGCAAACGTCGTGCCAAAGCATAACATCAAATGTTACTGGAAACTCATTTAGATTTGTTCAATATTTGTCATGTTTTGTAACCTCTGGTGTGCCATTATGTTTTATGGTGCCATTTAAAGAATTGCTGTGATTCGGAGCTGAGGGCACACTGCCATTCGTAGACACAGTAGAGTTCTCCTGCTAAATGGGGTTAGTAGAAACCTTCAGGAAACAATTTGATCAGAGTGTTTCGTTTCTCTTAATGTTATTTTGTTCCGCCTTTGGAGTCATTATGGCAAAAAAAAAAAAAAACGATAACACCAACTCTCATCACCTGTAATGACTTTGATTAAAAAGTTTATTTTCAATCTGTTTTTTTTTTTGAAAGAACAAATTTAACGGAGTCTCTTGCAAATCCTCAAAAGTTTCACAATCTTTGATCTTTCAAATTTGCCATAACGACTTCCCATGTGGAAAAAAAAAACCTGTTGGAGAAATGAAACACTGACCCACAAACTGATGGCATCTGCGCAGCTGTTTCGTGAAGGTCTCTACTACCCCCATCTAGCGAGAGAACTCTACTACGTCTACGAAAAGCAGCGGGCTCTCAAAACGTTTTTAAATAAATGAGTGGGACAATTAGGGCCAGTCCACATGTACCTGGTTTTTTGAAGATGGGTATTTTTTCTATAAAGCCACACAGTTCGTCCACACGTAAACACAGATGCAACTGTACATTTTTGAAAATGATACGCAAGGTGTGTTGTTGGGAACACAATTAACCTGTTAAAATCGAAAATGTTTTGTTTTTTTTATGGGTTTTGTAGATAAGTCATCAACGCCATGCTGTTTGGAGTCAATGCTTTGTTTACAAAGACCAGGTGTAATGGTGGACAAAACTAGGACTGTGTTGCTGTATAGTCTACTGCCGTGACTTACAGCATGTTTGGGATTACATGGAGATGTTTCCTTTTTCAGGCACTATGTTTTTGCAAACTGAATGCTGAATACTCATTTAAAAAATGGCCACATGTTGGTTTGTAGTTTAGAAGTAAATTTTGTAGTTTTCAGAAAACCTGTGTTCATGTGGACATGGCCTTAGTCATAAAACAAATTGACAACATGGAGCCACTACGGGATTGACGTGTAATCAGCAGTGTGTATTAAGCAGCATAATGGTGTGAAAACAAAACTTATGATGAATCATCGTGCTATATCATACTTGAAGCTGATCAAATTGTTAAAATTAGTGGCACGATGTGTTCTTTTGTGTGGTCATTTGGGAATTTTGTGTTGACTGATTTTATTGCATGTTTTTTTTTGTCTTTGCATCGTTTCCTTTAAAACTTTATTAACATATGTACAAATATGTAGCTCTTGTGCTGAGAATTTGATCTAAAGCTGGTATCTGTGAGGTTTTCTGCATAATCTTTTCTTATGCAAACATGCTAGAATTAGAAGAAACAACGTAAAGTGAAGTTGTATTTATTAAAACTAGCTCAATTGTTGCTGTTATATTTTTGTAATGAAGTATTACATTAAAAGGCCGGAATATGAATTTGTTTTAATTTAAGTGAAGGCTCTCTTAATTGAAATGAAGCTTTGACGGCAGCTTTATTTTTAAATGTCAGCAAACGTGTTCAGGTCTAATCGGCCTCTAGACTGATTCCTACCAAGGGCTTGATCTTGTTCCTTTTTTTAATAAATGTATTTTATGTAAAAATGTCTGGGGCTGTTTTTCTAATAAAATCACTCATGTACAGCAACTTCCTCCATACACTGATTGTTAATTTGGTAAATAACCGTCACAAATGAGCAACATTACATAAATTATTTTTAAAAATCTAAACATTTTATTAAGTAATAAAATAATGTATATTTTTGACTTACTGACCTTGATACAACAGGGTAGGGCTGGGCGATATGAAGCAAAAAATATATCTCGATATATTTTGCTATATCTCGATATACGATATATCTCGATATCGACAGGATTTAACCCCCAAAAAAAAAAAAAAAAAACTACTGCAAAAACAAATATTACAAATTTCAAAGTCGTTTTTTATTGACGCTCAGAGGTGCTTCTGCAAATTTTCTTTCAGAAATCCTTGTATACATATTATAAAACAATAAAGAAATACATATTGCCTTTTCATTCAAAAATAAAACAACTAAAAAACAGGCAGTGAATAGGGACAAAGTGCTCCTGTAACATTTAGGATATAAACAAAATCCCTGATAACATAAATAATAATTTAACTGTAAAATAATACACATTGCCTTCTTTTCATTCAAAAATAAAACAACTCAACTCAACTCATCTTTGCAGGACCTCTGTTGTAAGAAAGTAAGTAACCTTTTCCAATTCAGCAGCAAGCCGCGCTCTCTCTGTAGTGTACAGTCGCGGGAGTTCCTGTCTCGAAAAGTAATGCCGACTGGGTAAACTGTATCTGACTGGGATCAAGTGTTTTTAGCATACGTTTAAAGCCACGTTGTTCAACGACGGATATGGGTGCCATGTCCACCGCTTTGCGAAATGCCATGAACTCTGTGACGCTACACCACCTTGCGCTCTGCGCTGTCTTTCATATTCTACACTCCGCGTTATAGAATTGTGGAGATTAGTTGCGCTTTGGTTGGCAGCAACTTTCACGGCATTCACGGCAGTAGACATCTGTCTGTTGTTCGTCTGACGACTTAAAACCAAAGTATTTCCATATAATGGAGCCAGCTGTTCTTTTTTTGCAACAAGTTCTGTAACCTCCGGGCTAGTTGCGGGCGCCGCCATGTTGATGAGACGACAGGCAAGGGGAGGGGGAACAAAAGCAAGGAGGCGCGGACGAGCGCAGCACAGAGAAGGCACACAAGCAAAGTGGCGAAAATTAAAAATAAGACATTATATCGATATATACGATATGCCAGAATTCATATCGAGTTTAAAAAATATCTCGATATATTTTAAATATCGAGATATCGCCCACCCCTACAACAGGGTTTACATAATGAAGATCCTTCATCTTAAACCTGTTTAAACATGCAGTAGATGGTGGTGATGAGCGCTTTGAAAACCAGATTTAACCAAAGCAGCTTTTATATATTAGCTTTAAATAGGGGAAAGCCATTGAAGTCTTTTTCCCATAGGGTCACACCCCATTCAATGCGACCAAGTGGCAAGTAAACCGTATAGTGGCTACTTTAATTTGGTGGGGAACCATAAGTTGTTCTGATGATGGGCTTAATTAAAAAACAAACAAAACAAACGTTTGAGTCATTTGTTGAGTTTAAGTCAAAGTGCTCAACTTTATGCTCAAAGTCAGTTCAAACTACATCAGAAGGTTTTGCGATATAAACAACCTACCGGGAGAATAATCGTAACCATAATGTTTTTTAGCAACAATAACAATAGAAAAAAAACTACGTAAAAAAGAAGACCAAAAGCATTTCTATTCAAAAATTTCAGACTCAAAAATCTATGCTAAGACTGCACCCAAGACCCGAGGAACCGGCAAAACACAACTTAAAAGGGGCATATTATGCAAACTTGACTTTTTCAGCATGTTTCCTCATCAGAGACATGCCTGAAGCTATATTTTCAGGGGTTCATGCCGGTTATTATAAATCTTTATACAATTTTGGGGAGCTCAACGATGCTTAAAGAAAGGAAGTCACTGATTTTCATCCCCGTCCATTAACCAATCAGATTAATTTTCCCATTTGCATGTAGAGCAAACACATTGTCTGAGAGGTTGAAAAACAAGAACAACCCGGAAAGGTCCGGTTCAGACTCTGGGTTCTACACAAACAAATCACTGCATCACGTCGAGCCATTTAAATAAATAAATAAAAAGAGGTAAACTGAGCATTTGGAGGAAAGTTTGCGTTTTAAAAGTTAAAAACGGTACAGTGCTCTAGTTCAACTTTGATTCTAAATGCTTTGGAAAAGGCACTATTTACAGCTTGGGAGGAGTTGGGGAACTGCTATTGACTAAAACTATTATTTCCGAGGCCATTGCAGTGCATACAGAAACATTTTAATTACAAAGTGATCTAAATTCCGCAGCAGCTTGAAGTAGAATCCCCAACTTCACTCCTAAATGACTGAAATATAGCTTTGATTTGAGTTTCAAAACACCACAAGACACACGGTTTAACAGCTCTTGCATCAACATTGGCCACTTAACTTTATTATTTTGCTAAATCAATACATGTTAAGAAACGTAAATAGAAAAAATATGAGAAAGAAGTTCACATGAACCCTCCAGGAAAGCATACCTGAACTCCTGTATTCCACCCCCAGAGAGGCATTGCCCAATTCAGGACTGTCCGGGTGCAACAGCACGTACTTCACTATAGGGCCCAAAGCGACCATAGATATCCTTCCCCACGACAACGAAACAGAGTCTTTTATCTCCTTTGCAGCCCGACACCTTGCAGCCCATGGGAAGAGGCATGGCTTTGATCACGTCGATGCACTTCCATGGAGTGAAGTTGCCGTTTTTGTTTTCGTGCGAAATGTAAATGTGATAGGAATCCATCTCGGCGACATGGGGATCTTTGCGATCGACGTTCCAAGCGATTCCCAGTTCTTGTGCACTTCCAATCCAGGCGAGCTTTACTTCTGCTTTCTGAGGCAAGTTATGAGAGGCGGCTGCAAGTGGAAGCTCTTTGGGAAATGGTGTGTCTGGAAACGGATGGAGTTTGGACTGCCAACCCTCCTATCGAAGATAGATTTACATCAGCGGATGCAAAGACAAAGCGTATAGACGTAGTGCAAGATTGGGATACCTCTTCCAACTGCACAGAAGAGCTTACACGTTCCTCTTGTGAAGCGCTCTGCTTTTCCTCTGTCAACGAATATGATGATACAATATGAAAAAAATGGCGTAGAAGAAAATAAATTAACACAAGCATACCTCCAGATGCAACAGCTACGGGTGGAGTGCTTGAAGGTTCCAAATTCTGCAGAGAGAAATAATAGAAATATCTTGAAAACATTTGGTGTTTTTACACCCATTATTGGAAAAATCGTCAATACAAGCTTTACTTTTGGCCTTGTTGCAGAGTAATCCTGCTCTCTGTTTTTTCCACCAATTCCTCAGAATGCCACAAATCCATTCAGACCAATCCAAAGTACATTTTTTGACCAACAAGGAGTCACCTGGTCGGTAAACATGTTTTCAGTGTTTTGACTTGGTTTAGCGATGTAAAATAATTTTTTGGACTGAACATGTGGTCGTTTTGTCTCTGGGGAGGAAGCAAAAGCCATCCACAATATGACAATGTTCAAAAATGAGACTCGGGTGCTGGAAAGATCACGGAAATCTGTGCCTCGCCAAAGAGGAAAGCTTTTGCCGAGAGGATTTCTGTCTGTAAAGCAGGTTTTGGTACAACACTAGGTGATTCATTCACAATATTTTAAACTGCACAGAAAGTTGCTTTAAACAGCACTTGAAGAAACGAGCTGAATCTACAAGAAAAACTGATCCAAGTTAAAAGTTATTATCAACTACGAAATCCCAACCCCACCCCAGATAGCCCCTAATAACAATCAGCATACTATAATGTAGACTGGCGACCTGTCCAGGGAGTAACCCCACCTCTCATCAAATGTGCGCTGGAGATAGGCACCGGTGACCCCAAAAAAGGAATAAGCGAGTTGGAAAATGAATGAATTAATATTTTAGTCTGGAAATCTGCTGAAATATATCTATAGAGGTGAGGAAAATATTGGTTGATCCACATCCTCTATTTTTTCCTTCTTTCTCCTTTATAAGTAATATTTATTTCGTTTTTATTTTTTCCTCCCCATTGGATTGGAATCTGTGAAAAATGGCTTTCATGCTTTATTTTCTGTACGTTATACTAAAAGTATAAATGACATTTTATTTTATTGTGCTAACATATTTGCTAACGTATTCATAGCATTTTGTAGCAAAATAAAAATATTCCCAATCAAAATGTAGATTTACTTTAAAAGAATTTTTTTGAATTACATTTTTGTTTATTTATTTTTACATTTATGAACACCTTTTTTTATGGCCGTAACCTTTTAATGACAGAACTTAAGAGAACAGTGCAGAGAGCGACAGGACGTAAGGTGGAGAGAGAGAGTGGGACCGGACTCATTATGATCAACTCCAGTTTGTAAATTAAACACGTAGGCACACTGAAGCTGCAAGAAAAACTCTAGTGGTAATAAAAATTAAGTTTTAGTAAAGTTGCAACTGGCAACAAAAAACCCTAAACATCAAAACTGAGCAAAAGTTTGGCGCTTACCTCCTGTGATGGCTGGCTAACAAATATTACTTCACTTCCTTCAGCTGAAATGAATAAATAAATAAATAAATGAAATCAACAAAACCATTGTATATTACAGCATTTCACAACTGAATTATAATCCAAGAGCAAACACCTCTGTCCTCGTCTGTAAGATCAACAACTTCTTTTTTGGAGCGCTGAAAATAAATACATAAATAAATTAATAAAAAAAACAACCAATGGCTAAATTCCCAGTAAATGAATTTGTTATTTTTACCATTGCGTTATTTAATTAAGTGACTAGTAATAACAAAATGTGCTGAAAAAGTTACCAGATTATGCCAGAAGCCCTTTGTTGGTTTTCTCCCACCGATAATTTCAAGGTCCATGTCTGTCAGAGAAAAGCCAATAAATTGATCATCGCAACAAACTAAAGTGTTCTGCCGAGAAACAAAAAAAATACCTGCTGAAGAAACCAAAGTGCTGTCAATTACTGACCCTCCATTGGCTGACATTCTGTTAGGAAAAAAAAAAGTAATTTATTCAAATATTCAGGTAAAGTTGTGACATTTCACTTTTATTCTTGACTTGGAATTTCCCCCAAACCCTTTCTTGAATTTACTATGTTACTTTAGAATTATATTTTTTAAGGCACTGCACAAAATCTGCACTCTTATGGGTCTTTATGAGCATACCTACCAAGACTATTGGGTGTTCAGTGAGGTAGATTGGGATAGATTATGGTAAACAAAAATGAGAGTGCAATTTTTATGTTCATTGCAATAGCGCACTGGAAGTCAGTGAAGAGATTTCAGAACGGGGGTGATGTGTTCAAATTTGCACTCTCTCTCATCAGAGTCCTGGCTGCACCATTTTGAACATATTAGGGTTAATGCACTTTCCAGGAATCCCAATGAAAAGTGTGTAGTAACAGCTCCACTATTGGCTGTTATCTGCTTTGTGAGTGCGTTCATCTGGAATTAAATTTTGTTGAACTTTAAGTCACTCCTTGGTGATGATAAAAGCTTGGGTTTCAGAATGTAAAAACATCCAGAATGTAAATTAGTGCGGAATACCTCGCCGTATTGACTGCTGCTTCAAGCGGAGAGATGCAGCGCAGGGACTGCACTGAGGGACTTGTAGAAGAACCTCCCTGTAAAATGGATAAAATGACAACGATAATATTAGCATAAACTTGTTTATCGACAACAATCTAGCTAGTAATTCTAGCCCTTACCAGATTCCCTGAGGCTCTGAGTTTTCTGACGTAGGAAAATACCGCATCTCCTCTCCGTTGTATCTTCTTTACATGAGCCTAAAACAAAATAATTCAAACTCTATATTTATAAAATGTACAACACTGTGTTTCATTTGCTGAAATATAATGCAGTCAACGATTCAAACAAGGAGAAAAAAGGAAACTTCGTACACTTACTTCTAATTTCTTGATTCTGACATCATACGTGAGTTCATTGTTCACCTCTAAGATTCTGTCCAACAGATTTTTCATCCTGAAGTCAGACTGCTCCACTGCGGTCCTGATTTTTGCATCAATAATCTTTTCAACCTATTTCACACAAGTTTAAACAGAGATCATTTACACGATTGCATGATAACATTGCTCAAATAAGGTCACCTAGTTCTTGCACTTTTGCAACTTCAAGCAGTTCACTATTATTTGTGTCACACAGATGGTGTTAAGTCCAGCGCAAAAAATTAAGTTGCGTTTTTTTTTTCTCCATTTGCAGGTCATCAAACATCTCTTTTATAGACAAAGTTCCTAAAAGATAAATAATAACAATCGTAATTTTGAATGTTTATAGTAATATTTGACACCACCAAAAGTTAAACCCCCTGATTTCTAAATATAATCATTGTTTACTCAGAATCAGAAATTCATAGTTTCCAGCTGCATTACTGAATATATTTATGACTTATCTAATCACAAAACAACCCATAAGAAGTTATTTCTAGTGACGCATCTTTCCATTTATTAAAAGATTAATGAAGGAAAAAGTACTTTGTTGAATTCAAATAAGTGGCAACATATGAACCTGTGCCAAAGGGAAAGGAACCAATATCTCCACAAAGAAGAGATACTGCTGTTAAGATATCAAATCAACAAATGGTCCAAGTCCAGTTCATGAAACGAGGAAAAAAAGCAGTTTTTAGGCAAGAGAATCTTACTATAGAAAAGGTTGTGTTACTTTTCATTGGATTTAAATTCAAAGTGAGAAGTTAGGAAGTAAAAGAAACGTATGACGTAAAAGTGAAATATTGCATATAATAACCAATTTGTACTTTGCTTTTGGGTGTGCATAAATGGTAAAAGGTCTAATGAATTTAAAATGGAATAACTAATAGGAAATATCGGATTTATTCAATGTTTCTCAGCTCAACTAATAAAAAACGTTTCGGTAATGACATTCACCATACATAGCCATACTTTGATAAGTAGCAAAAACAACCAATAATTCAGTTTTAAAAGATGATTGTCATACCAGCAATGCATTAAACACGTAGGCATGTGTTAAAGTGTGTATGTGTGTGGATGCTTTCAATGAGACAAGAAAATGTTGAGGCAGAAAATGGGCCCAAACTAAAAACATCATTAAATGAAAAACTTACCTCAGATCGGGGGAGCTTGCTGGCTTTCTCTCCACTGTCTCGTAAATTCCCAGGCTCTTCCGCATATCTGCTCCTTTTCATGTCTGAAATGTGAAAATTCGGAAAATGATCCTCCAAAATCTAATTTATGTGGACACAGCTTAGCATCATGAGAAAACTCTTCAGTGGTAACAATAACGCTAACTTTTTTAAAACAAAATGCATTTTGTTGACAACAAAAAAAAAGATAGACTAAGGGAAATACACCAGTACCTATTGTGAATAAAAGCTAGAGCTATCCTTTGATTAGATGCAAAAACTGAAAAAGTACAAATTAACACAAGAAAACGATTGGGAATGACGTTAATCATAAAAGTAAGAGCATTGTGAATCCATTTAGAGTCTGATCAAGTTTTTGTAAAGCAGTGTCTCTAGCTCTTCAACAGGGAATAACATGCTAGCTACTTTAGCTCACATCTTAGCGCACGTGTAACATTACGGCGAACTGAACAAAAACAGTAAAAAGCTCACCTGTCCGGTCACTTATTTAAAGAGTCATAAGCATTTGTTGGAGGTAAACAGAAGATTTTTAGTCATGCAACGGATCTCCAGTTAAACTGAATATTGTATTCCTCTACAACCAAGACGACAAGAGCTGAACAGAGAGCGCATGCGCAGCAGATGACCAACTTGCTTCGATTCGAATGAATCGAGAATCGGAGCTTTAGACCGAGTCACTTCACTGAACGACTTGTCAGTATGCGTGGGAAAATGATTTACGTTTTATATATAAAGTTTATGGAAGTATAATAATGGAAGCCCAGGTAGCTATATAGTCAGAATTATATTATTTTTAATTATATTATTTTTCAGAATTTTTTATCTTAATTCTGAAATATCTAGTAGACATTCTGAGATATAAAGTCAGAATTCTCAGAAACAAAGTCAGACTCGTGAAAAATAAAGTTGCAAATCTGAGATATGTTATGTATCTCTGAATAAAATATTACAGTTTATATATAATATATTTATAAATGCTGTTTTTTGTTTTGTTTTTACAATCTTAATAATAAACAAATGAATAAATAAATAAGGATACATGTTACATTTGTATCTAGAGTAGTGAGATGCGTTTTATTTATTTTCTACCTGAAGAAGGGGCTAACTTTGGTTTAATGTTTAATCGAAAGCTTTATGACGCGTTATACTGATTAATCGTAAATTAGGCTAAAATTTGTTCGAAAGATTTTATGAATTATTTAAAAAACTATTCCAATTGAAACCCCCGCACAGACACTCTTACAGATTTGTAATGATACGTTTTAAATTACAAAAGTCCTCCTGTTAAAAAACAAAACAAAACAAAACACATTAACAAATTCAGAACGCCACCTTGCGGTTCGAGATATTTTTGCAGGCCGTTTGTGCGTCACAGAGGAACTTTGAAGCAGACAACGCGCTCCAAGTTTGCAATTTTACATTCAAACCAGAGGTGTTTTGATGACCCATCTTTGCAGAATAACTATGTTTCTTCAAAGAGATGGTTGTTTTGGATTAATGAAAGGTTCTGTATATAGTATTTGAGTGAAATGTGAATGAAAGTTTATGTAACGTGAGAGATTTCCTCTAGCGCGGGCTTCATGTAAGATGTTACCCGATTAGCCCAGCTTTAATGTAACTTTGTATTTTTTACAGGCATTCACTTTACATTTCTCCTCTAACTAAAATGGGACCGCTTCCCTGCATTCACGCATGACTACACAGTTCCACATAACAAATCTGAATTAGGCTGAAATATAGCCGCCTTAAGGGAAAACAAGAAAATCTTTTTCATTTTCTTTTTAAAATAGCACTTGATGTTATACTGAACAGGAGCTATTATGCAGGCTAAACCGGAGCAGAAATACATTTGTTCAACCAAAACAGCAGTACTTTTATAAAAGACTCAAAAATGGAGAGGAAACACATTCTGCTTTGAGATTTGAGGGATGTCATGTTCTGTACCTGATGTGATATTCCATGAATGACTATCAGCTACAGAAAATCAGAAAATGACAAAAATGGCAAGTGCTTATTGAACCCTCCATGATCTTGAGTTCTTAAATAAGTCATACCTGTGCTTTCAATTCAAAGAATAAATGAGTTAAAGCCACATTTTGTAAAATGATTGAGAGTAGGGTAAATATTGGTGGTACATGTCATTTCTGACTATTGAAAAGAGCTAGGTGGAAGACTACCAAACAGTGTTCACTTGCCATTATAGGATATTAAAAGGTGAAAAAGTACTACCTTTAAACCTGCAAAGAACCAATGAAGAACTAAGGGGTTCTTTAAAGTGAACAAAGTGCAATTTAGCACCTTCAAAGAACCAGCAAAGACCCAAGAACAAAAAAAGCTTAAGGGGGTTCTTTGAACTGCAAAAAAAAATCCTAAATTCACCTTCAAATCTGAAAAGAACCAAAAAGATCTTAAGGGGTTCTTTAAAGTGAAAAAGTGCAATATAGCAACTTCAATAAACCAGCAAAGACCTAAGAACCCCAAAAAGTTTAAGGGGGTTCTTTGAAGTGAAAAAAAAAATCCTTAACCTCACCTTCAAATTTGCAAACCGGCGAAGAACCAAAAAGTGTTTAAGGGGTTCTTTAAAGTGAAAAAAAAAATGCTATAGTGCACCTTCAAACTTGTGAAGAACAAATGGAGAAGAAACAGTGAAGAACCAAAACGATCTTAATGGGTTCTGTCAAGTGTCAACTTCAAAAGACCAGCGAAGACCCAAGAACCAAAAAAAGCTTAAGGGGGTTCTTTGAAGTGAAAAAAAGCACCTTTAAACTTGGGAAGAGCCAGTGAACAAATGGTAAAGAACCAAAATGAGCTTAAGGGGTTCTTTAAAGTGAAAACGTGCTATATAGCACCTTCAAATCAGCAAAGAACCAGTGAAGAACCAAAAGGAGCTTAAAGGGTTCAAAGTAAAAAAAAGCACTATAGCACCTTTAGAACCTTTTTTTAAGAGTGAATTTACTTATGAAAATACAGTGGTTTACGATGGGAAATAAAAAGAAACGCCCTCTTGCTGAACATCACTTGGGAAATATTTCTCCTTAAGTTTACGTCATCGCGAGGCGATTCTCACCAAATGATAGCCTTCAGTCACAAAAGCTGAAGGAAGGATCACCCCTGGACGGTTTAGAGATAATCTAACTGAGCGCATTCAAAGCATTTGTATCCCCTGTCAAACTTTACCAGTTTACCAGTTATCGAGGCGAGAACGGTTGAAAGTTACGGTCGGAGATGAATTTGGGGGTTGGTTCGAACACACCTGGCCGCTAATTGGCGACCAAACGCTCCAGAATCGAAGGGAAAACTCAAGGGTACCACCTCGCTCTGAAACAGGGTGTAATTCTCATTTTCACCTTAAGGATGTGTTTCTGACGGCATCCCTCAGTTCCAGAGAGGCTGTGGGGGAAAGAGGGCTGCGAGACTGTCCTGTGGACCATTTCTCTCATTCACTCGCTGCTTCATGCGGATTCACATACCGACGGTCGAGCCTCGCGCTGCGTTTGGTCGGGGAAGAGTCATGGATAATTCATAGGCACCAAAACCACTGGATTAATTTGATTCAGACGATTCTGCGATTGAACTTAAAGGATCCGTTGGTGGGGATAATTGATATTTTCAGCCAGGCTGGTGAGAGGAAGACTGTTGCAATGTCATCCCGTTCAACATCTTTGGAGCTTCGTGGAAGAGGGATGCTGTGAGTATCACTGGGTTTTTGGCCGTTTGCTCGCCGCAACATTGGAGAACGAGCTCAAACGTTGGAAATTGAGTCCCATGCAGTTGCAAATCAATTGTTCTAATGCATTTAAATGCGCACGACTCTGGAAAGGGGGATTGAAATAGAGAGAAATGTTGCAGAAAGAGAGAAAACGGAGGTTTAAACATTAATTGAGTTCACTTGGTGTATTTTTGATGCGTGTGCACCTGAAAGAAAACTCGTGGCATGAGCATGTGAGCCTAAATAAAGAATGCACATGAGAAAATAGGTAAAAGTGGATTGAAATATTTGCAAGCGAGAGAACTTGCCCATGCTTCCCTTATGCGGATTTCGGATGTTCACTGAACTTAGAGAAACAGGCTACTGATGGTAATTCTTTCCGAACATTGAACGGGAAAAACAAGTGCATTTGCTTCTCTTTTCTCGAGAAATGGATGTTATGGACATTTTGGGGCGTTTCTGGTGTAAAGATGTTGCTTGCGTTGAACCTTGCGTGTCCTGCGGCGTGCTGAGGTTCCAGTGGAGAACGTATAGAGAAGCGTCAACAGGGGGCGCACTTGCATAATGGTCGTTTTGAAGAAATTAATGAGCTATCAAAAGGAATATTCATCTAGATACATTCCCCATCTTAAGAGCTGTGTCACGTTGTAGGAAAACTGATACATTTTCCTTAAATTAAAAACAAGAAATTTTGCGTGTGTGCATGTGATTTTATCGATTTTATGTACCCTATAAATAAACAAATACATCCAAATTGGGAATTTAAGAAAACCTGGCCTCAAGCCAAAGTATCTGCAATTCCAGCTCCGCATCTATTAATATTTAATGAATAACTTTAATTTTTGTGAGAACAGGGTTGTGGTATTCTGCGGCATAAAGTATGGCGATGTCACTGTATACCATTTTGTAGGGAAAATGTCATGTAAGGACATAAAAGAAGTCCTGTGTTTACCTGTGTTTAAATAGCTGTTTGTATAGAAAATAAATGTAAGACATGTATTCCTAAGTGTAAACATAAAATTAAAATGGTTCTGGAATGGATGAACCAAAATGTTCCCGCTTTTTGAACGGGATAGCAGTCATTTTTATAGGAACACTTGCACAAATTCAGGGATTTTTTGGGGATTGTAGTAATGTAGTTAACATGCCACAATCACCAGTCACAAGTAGGTGTTATCCCAGTTATGAACTGACAGAGAAACAGCTGAGTAGGAGGCATGTGTGGGGAAACAGCCAGACTCTGCTACTTAGGTAAGGCTGAGAAAGACAAATGTACTCATGGATTTTAAAGCAGAACGGGGGTTCCAAGGTGTGCTGTTCGCCCTCTTCTGAAGCAACAGTGAACGTTGACGATTGTAATATTAGTGATCAGCCTCGGAAACTTCTAAAACGGAAGTTGTCCAGCAGTGCCATCAACAAACCTGGCAGAACCCAGTGAGAACCAGGTGCACTGATCCACTGGCCAGAGAAGTCTGGCAGGAAGTGGTCTTCATGGAGATGTTGCAGCAAAAAAGCCATACCAACATTTGTTCAAAGGGCTGGAGAGCAGTGTCTGCAGGCAAGAGTGAAGCATGGTGGGGTTCCGTGAACATTTGGGGCTCCATTCCTGCCAGTGGACTTGGGGGTTTGATCAGGATTATTGGTGTTCTCATTGCTGAGAAGCACAGTACTTCTCCATCATGCAATAACATCACGGAGGCATATGATTGGCCCCAGGTATATTATACAGCAGGACAATGCTCCCAAACACACAGCTAAAGTCATAAAGAACCATCTGTAGGGTTACGAAGAACAAGAAGTGCCAGACGTCTTTTTTTATTGCCTTTTATTGGAGTCAACTCCACAAACCCTCACATTTGGCCAATCAAAGCAGTGAAGAATGCCAAAGGTTCACTTGACAAACCGACTGAAATTCTGAAAATGGTCTTTAAAGAGTACAGATTTTTTTTGTTTGTTTTATACAAAATGGAAAATAAAAGTGGAAAAAAGAGTTAATGTCCCCTTTAATCAGAAAATGTAGCGGAGCTCTAAATCTCCATTAATTTCAGCAGTATTTTCAGAAGAACTGCTCTGAAGCAAAGCCACATCTTTGTTGTTCTACTTGAAAATGAATCAATCTCACTATTTTTTAAACACAAGCCTCAACAGCCCATGCACCATATGTTGCTGCAGTTTTATGCCTCACTTTTCAATGCATCTGCTTGTGAATCCATGCTGGCCACAGTAGAAGCGAGGCTCTCTGAGCTCAGCAAGTCCAAGAGTCTTCATGTGATGATGTCAGCTCCACTCTCTTCTGCCCTGCTTGCTGCTCAGATCTCGTGTCACATGGAATCTTCATCATTTGCTCATTGCTAGTTATTCATTGCCCAAGTTCCGAAACGAGATTATGAAATGTTTTACTCCTCGATGTTGTTGTGTAACACCATCAGGGGCTTAGTGGTCTGTTTTTTGGCCGAGAAAATAATATTTGGTCACATTTTATGAAGTGGTGCAGGAAACTGCGTAAGTAGTCGCAGGTGCATCAACGGCTCTGGATTTATGCATCAATATTTTTGATTCGCAAGTGTAACTTAGAGAGCTTGCCCTGTTTATCCAAATAATCAAGATGCTCCTGACACAGAACAGCCTCAAGCAGCTCAACTCTGCACAGCATTGTTCATAAATCTGTGGCCATTGCAACGTATTTGAAGATACACAGATTTTTAAACTGTGCAGCTGCTTGAGTCTGTTCTGTGTTAGGAACTCTGCGATTGGTTGGCTAAACAGGGCAAGCTCTCCAAGTTACACTTACAAATATATGAAGCATAAATCCAGAGCTGTGGATTTACAACATGGGCATAGTGTCAGTGATGTCACCCATAGGTTTCTAAGGAAGAAATAAGGCATTGCAAGCCATCTCCATCTTAGAGTCCCTTCAGATTAATCCAAAATGGGGTGCTCAGAGGAAGGACCTGATTGGCTAAAGGTTTTAATCTGTTATATACCTTCAATTGACTCAGGAGGTCCTTAACCCTTTTGAGTGTTTTATTTAACAATTTGCTCTGCTAGTTTTTTTTTTTTTTTGTGGCAATGCTTGATTAAATTTTTTAGTACAACCTCAATTTCTAACAAACCTGAAATTGTACAAAAAATACAATTCTGAGTAGTACATATTGTCATTTTTTTTTTACTGCAAATCTTTTAAAAAATGTGAGGATGAACCATTTTTATTTATTACAAAAATCCAAATCAAAATAAAAATTCATAACCCCCATAAAAAGACCAAAGACGACGTCAAACCAATGTGGAAATTGTTGTGCCAGAACTTTGAAAAATACAAGCCAAATCACAGGTCTTGTACTTCCAAGGGTTATAACCTCTTTTCACCACTAGATGGCACCAACCGAAAGACAATTGTGCATTTTCTCAAATGTTAATTTGAATTACCTTGCAAAAGATGTATCATGGGCTGTACGGTGGCGGACTGGGTGGCACCTTGGCCTTCCACTAGCGACCTGTCCAGGGTGTACCCCCACCTCTCGCCCAATGTGCGCTGGACATAGGCACCGGCAGACCCCCGTGACCCCAAAAAGGGAACAAGCGGGTTGGAAAATAAATGATGTATCATAACTCTAGTAATGTTTGCTTAAAACCGTACAATCAAAACTTACGACCTTTTTGAAACCTACACAGCATATTTGAAATAAAATGTAGCAATATCTGGGTTGCGTCATTCCTGCTTAATTCAAAACATAGACTTTGAAGGGTTTACGAATCTCAGAGGTGAAAATTGTAATAAATTCCATGTTACATCTATGAAATTAGTTACACAAAGCCAACTACTATTTACTTTGTCATGTTTAAGAGGGGCTTGAGTATATTTATTTTGAGGGCGCACAATGGTTTTTGACTGCTCTGTTTTGAAATCCTAGTGCTTGCTTTTCCAAATGTCTAGCAGATCTCATGCAACATTGTCTCTACGTTGCTTTGCAGGGAATGAAGTCGAGCACTATGGAGTTCTCCAGGCTGGTTCTTCTGACTCTTCCAGCTCTCCTTACCCTCAGCAGCGTCTCACATGCGGCAGAGAAAGTGCCCATACTGAACATTGCCGTGATCCTGGGCCAAACGCGATACATCTCCGACAGAGATATCCGTGCTCTGTGGAGCAAAGAGGATCCCATTGACGTCAATGTGGTGACCCTGCTGGTGAACGAAACAGACCCCAAAAGCATCATCACCCATGTGTGTGATCTCATGTCCGGGACTAAAATCCACGGGGTAGTGTTTGGGGACGGCACAGACCAGGAAGCCATCGCCCAAATTTTGGATTTTATTTCTTCTCAGACGTTGATACCCATCTTGGGGATCCACGGAGGCTCGTCCATGATCATGGCGGATAAGGTCAGTCCTGCACAAACTGCTCTTTTTGTGGTTTTCAAAAGTTGCTGGAGATAAGCTCAATGTATTTTAAAGCTGCTACAATGATGTCATTAGAGCGTGGACACACCCACGACAAACTGGAAGTGTTGCACAACATTTGCTTCAACTTAAACCCAAACTAACAAATGTCTTTTGCTGCAAACCACGTCTCGCTTCATTTGGAGAGCAGGTACGGCGGGGAAATCCAGTGTCAGCCCCGAGAGCAGTTTCTGCATCAGTAAAAGCTGGTAAACCAAGAGAAGTGATAAATCGCCACTCTGCTGACTTTGGTCCGTGTTCATTACCAATTGCACATCTGAATTCGCATGAATCCCCTCGCTGAGCCGCCCCGTGCATTGAGTTTATATAATGATCCTGTTTCTCCTGCGCGCTCACTGCTGCATTTAAATGTGTTTGCTTGCTTTTCATCTCGGGACGCCGCTGTATCAAATGAAGCAGCGTTCACAAAAGCTTATTCTCAAGAGATTTTCCTCAACGGTACATTAAGTCATTCTAAAGCATTCCGTGTTGATCCTTAAGGAGATAAATGTCAGCACTGTTTTAGCTCACGGGGACCTTTGTGTCTTTTTTTGTTGAATAATACATCGCATGAATACATTTTAAACTGTATGACAAAGACGCGTCGTGGACAAATGCGCCAGTGACATATTCATGTGAACTTTGCATTGTTTACATGCATCAACGTCGTATAGTTTCTTTCTGGCGTGTTAAATGTGCTGTATTGTTTACAGTGCTTGAAAGCTTACAAAAACAGTTTTTCTTCAACACGTGTAGTTTACAAACAACTGAGACTTTGCTGGAAACTTGTAACACGGTTCTGTCAATATTTTACAACCAACTATTGAAACAAATTGGCAATTGAAACAAATTTAAGAAAGCTAGGGTCTAGTTTGGTTTGTGTGATAGCATTAAATCTCATCCATCCACTAGGGGGCAGTGGTAATGTTTGTATTAAATCATCTTTTGTTACTCTAAGTGCTGGAGAGAACACTTTTTTGTTTAAAATGTGAGTAAAGGATAATTCTCTTCTAAATGTTACATAAAAGAAGAAGACAAGGTAAAGAAGTTTCAGAAGTGACTAGAATTTTCTGCTACTAGACGATAAGAACTGATTTTTTAATGTTATTTGTTAAATTGAATTGTGTACTAAATATTTACCCAATATATTTTAGCAATTACTCATGGTTTTGTAGAATATCTGTGAAAGGCTTAAAGCAATTTTTTTTTAAATTCATCAATGCATTTAAAGAGTATAAAGTGCCAAATCGTTTCCATTTAGTCCTTTATACTATTTTTCTGAAAACGTGTTATTAATGACATGCTGAACATGAGCAGTCCTCTGCGTTTACTGTTCTCTAATAAGAGAGCGTTTATGAACATGTGGATTAAGAAATGTAATTAACTTGCTGCCATCATACAGCTAATAACCTGCTGTTGGTGTAGATGAGGGAACAACCACAGGGTGGAAGTTTGAAATTAAATTATGATTAAATACAAACAGGCGATGCGGACGTCAAAACTTTTCTCAAGACCATATGGGTTAATCCACAAAACCAGTGGCATTTTGCATTCTAGATGCAAAGTAATTTTTGGCCTAGAAGTTTTTTTTAAGACTTTCATATCATTTGAGACCAAAATGACTTGCATTTTTTTCTTTTTAAGAGAAAAGCATTAACAGGAAGAGTAATTTTAAACTACCTCCTAAAGGACAAGATGCTCTTTGTGACGTATGTGTGACATAGTGGTAAATCTGAACTTAAGCAGCTTAAGTACCATCCAGTGCATATTACACCGGGGAAAACTTGTTTTAACAGTTTCATTAGACATCATTGCGTGGCAAGGTTAAGCTAATCCCAGTCAATCTATTCAAAAGAGCTAAAACGTGATGACAGTGTGTTCTAACGTTCCTGCTCGAGACATTGGACATAAAAAAACAAAAACAAAAACAAAATCAATAGTAACATACAGTTTAAAAAAAAGCAAATAAATCAGCAGCCACAAGAGCTTAATATAGAATACTTCTACGGAACTAGAAGTGTAGCAAAAAAATTTTAAAACCAATATACCAAATGCAGTTCAATATGGAAAACGGAAATGTATCTAAAACCATCGTTTAAAGAATGTAAATTACATAGTTTTAGCGCTTTGCAAGTTACAAAATGAATGATCAAATGTATAACCCAATCATATCATGCAGATAGGGTGCAAAATGATTATTTAAATATGGTTGATCCTGGATTTAGATTTATGCTTATTTAAGTACAATATTATCACCATATACTTAAAAGTATAGTATTTTATTTATGATTTTTTGAGAGTTGTGAATAAGTTGGGTGCAGATTCTATGTGGGATATTTTCTATGCGTGTTCTTGGTGAAATAACTAAAACGTGCAAGATTCATACCAACAATTACAGTTTTGATGTTGTAACACTTTATTCGTTGTTGAGAGCTCATAAAATGGGTCGGAACAACCCACATACCACTTTTTTTTAATCAAAGAGATGTTCCTGTTTGCGTTTATCAGTTCCTCTCGTGACAAATAACCAATCACGTCTCATGCAAACACAGTTAGCGGGTGTTGAAATAATGAGCTCCTGTGAGAAATAATTGCGTACGGTCTTGCACTAGATAGGGAACGACATCTGGAAGAATACAAGAATACTGACACGCGTTTCTTCTAAAATAGCACGGACGGCTCGCCTCTTGTGATCTTCAGAGGTGGTCAAACATGGCCGCACATTATCAATGTTTCTTTCATGGGATGATCTGCACAACTCTAGATTTTGGTAGTTTTTAATGTTTGCTTTTTTTGTTGTGGAGAGGAATATTTTAGCGAACTATTCAATCATCAATCGATAACAACATGTAAAAAAAATATAAAGACTTTATTTGCTTGTATGCACTGCAGCGTGTGTGGTTCTAGTCTATTTGTGTTAAAGCAGAAAATCACAGAATAGAGGGAATAGTGGATTAACAGCCCATTTAAATACAGCGTTTATTTCTGGTTTCGCAATTAAAAGTAATTGTACCTTTAATTTTGATGCCCACGGGGCTCAGGCTGGTTATAATTTGAGCCGGAGTGAGGTTTTTGTTGCAAATTAAACCATATAAAATTTGCCTTAGCTGAATTGAATCGAATGGAAAGGCAATCCGCTTCAGTTTCACATGCCGCACAATGCCACATTTTCCAGTTCTGTCCTGGAGGCACGAACAGGTGCTGTTTCACATGATACAGAAGAAAGACCTCAATTCAGCAAATGTGATCCTGACTTTCTTTCAGCGTTCATATTCACTTTTGTTACATCCCTAATAGTGACCCATAGTGATATTATCAGGATCAGAATGACTTTTATTACCAAGTCGGTTTGTACTTATGAGGAATTTGCTTTGGTGACAGAAGCTACCAGTTGCACATTTCTAAATAGGGAAATAAAATAATAAATAAAAATGATTTAACATGAGAAATATATAGATATACGTAGATAGATGAGTGGTATTGCACAGAAGAGGAATTGCAGAATGATATAAATAAATATATGTACATATTTACTAGGGGTGTAACGGTACGCTAAAATCGTATTCGGTTCGGTACAGTGTCTTGGAGAGTTCGGTTCGGTTCATTCGGTTCGGTACAAAACAATAAGAACTGTACACAATAGAATTCTTGCATAAAATAAATAAAAGTGACACATTTGGGTGATATTTTAAATAAATTGCACTCTTTATTAAGAAAAACACATTTTTTTTAAATAAAAAATGAAATACTGCAACTAGTTAGGACCTAAAAACTTTTAACACTAGCAACAGCTTCAGCTTGTATATAAACAAAACTAACTATTCAAGTTTTAGGCTAAAAAGATTAACCTATCCACATTTTCTGAAGAGAGCACAGATCTGGTTGCAGTAGAAAATGTTAGATGTGTTGCCTGCCCGATCTCCGTGGAACAATGTCGGCATACAACTTTACATTTATCCACTCGTCTATCCCCGTTATGTATTTTAACAGAGAAGCCAAAGGCGAGTTTCCGCACGGACGCTATTGAGTGTCGCACAGTAGAGCTGCACGTCCCTCAATAGTGTCCGTGCCTAGGAACATGGTTCCGCTGCGCTTAATATCGCGCTAATAATACATTTATACTATTTAATACAAATACCGAATACTGAAACGGTACGCAAGTGTCCCGAACCGAACAGGCCGTACCGAAACGGTTCAATACATACCGTGAACCGCTACACCCCTAATATTTATATATCACATGCATATTTATGACAATCATCAAATTTTCTTCCATGCCACACTCAGAGCGTTGGAGTTCGGGAGTGTAGGTCTCCTTAGATTGAGGAATAAGATCCAATAAAGGTAACATGAGTGATGAGGTTTGCTGCAGTCCCTTTGCCCCGAGCAGCTCGGCGCTGGAAATATGCCATTGACCCTCGGAAACACTGCAAACACTGATGTCACTATTAATGAAGGATATTGTAAAGACAAGGCAGTTTGCACCGAAGCATCTGGGGTCACAGACTAGCGTTTTTTTTCTTTCATTTACTGCTACAAATGATTTAGCATCAATTATGAGGTAAACGAAGCCTCTGACATTTATTAGACAACAAAGGTCTAGCTGAGAGATTGACCCCATGGCTATGTTCTCTCTTATGTAAGGCCAAATCCATTGGAGGGTGTAATCACACATTGGGCCACTTGCTAACAGCGGACCTTCACAGCAAACTGTAATCTTATGTAAGGCAGGCTGGTGGTGCAGGGTGAGCTTGAAAATGACAATGAATTCATAGAGTTATGATGAAGCTTGGCTCATTAATTAAGGACGGGTCAGTGGAGCTGTGAAGGGTGAGGCGTGAGGCAGATGTTTTCTTCCTGTTGAAGTCTTTCTGTGATGTTACTTTGATTGCTGTTGTTTCTCACTTTAACAGTATTACCGTTTTTAAACCAATGTTGCTCATTTACTAACAACTACTGTGGATGGGAAGCAATACCTTTTTAAAGATAGTCTGAGAAGTGAAGTGGTAAAACTTAGACGTCAAAGTATAGATGTAATATTTTTACTTAGGCAATGTACTGGAGTTCCTTGACACTCCCAATTTCCAGGAGTGGTTCTGGGTCATTCTGCATCTCTCTGCTTCGAATTGGTCAATGATTTAAATATTAATGACATGCATCATGAATATGCTGTTTTTTTTGATGATCAAGAAAAATAGAGCTCAGAGACGAAAATACTGTTTCACACAAGCCTTTATAACCGCACTTTTTTTTAAACATTATAAAGAAAAAATCAGAAAACTTTCAATAACTGTTGGTTCAGAAGTTGTTAAAACAACATCTTTCTGACTTTTTTTTTATTAAGTTCATATTTTATGATGATCAAAAAAAATAGAGCTCAGAGATGAAAATACTGTTTCACACAAGCCTTTATAACCACACTTTTTAAAAAAAAATTATAAAGAGAAATCAGAAAACTTTCAATAACAATTGGTTCAGAAGCTGTTAAAACAACATCTGTCCAACTTATGATAGGTTGTTGTTTTCTGTGCTGTTTCCTTACACACATGCATGCATACACACACAAACACGCGCACACACACGCACACATATGTGGTTTCAAACTGAACCAAATCCCTTTTAAAATCATAAACAAGAAACCTACTCTGTTCTTCTGGACTGGAAGAAATTTCCACTAGCCAGGAACAGCGAAAGAGAAAGTTCTGGTGAGAGATTTTCTGACATGGAACCACAAAACACACAGAGAGTTCGGAATCATTTGACGGGGTCGGGTTGCATCGTAGTATTCAAGTCTTGATATGATCAGGGGGTATTTTTTTCTAAAAATAGCAATGAACTCTCATGCACCGTTCATGTGTGTCAGCCAACCCCACTCAATATCACAAATGCTCCTCAAGGAACACAGTCTGTCATGGTTGACTGTTATTGTATTGATGTATACATAATATTCCCCAACCTTAATGGCGAAGCGGTGGAGTGTAAGAAGAGTTCAAAATCAGAAACACAGTGCTCCTCCAGACGTTCTGAAGCAGACTGAGCTGCATCCACCTTTTGCTATGTGATATTTTAGGCAGTGCACGCTTGCTTTCTTGAGACTTCTAAATTTAAAGCTTTCCTCTAGACTTGCTTGTCCTCGTGTTGAGGCGAGATGAGATACGCACTGCAGCGAACACAATTGCATCAGAATACACTTCTCCATATTGGTACAATTCCTTGTCAGAAGCACTGAAGTGTGTTCAGAGACAGAACATAGAAGTAGATGGCATGAATTAAATATATATTTGCTTTACGCTCTGTGCATTCATTAGAAACTCTTTTAATGTTAGGCGCCCCAAGTTCCACGATTGTTAATTGCTCACACGAAAAAATGCCAGCATCGTCTTGAGACTCTGCTAGTTAAGAGCATCATTGAGTGGCGTTTCTCTCTTTCTCTGCAGAGCCCGGGATATTAATGCTGCATGGGCCTTCTTTAAATTGTGCTAATGAAAGAACCATTCAAACCCAAGGTGACTTTCTCAACTAAATCAGAGAGCACAGAATCATTGTGGACAGAAAGCATTTAATTCGTGAAGCCGTTAAACCATTTTCACATCGAGCTGTGTTTGCTCCAGGCACTAGAAGCTGAATTTAATAGAGGTTATCTACACAGCGTTACTGCAAAGTGTATTACAATAGAGTCTAAGGGAGGATTTTGATTGGATAATTGATTACCAGAAGCTTAGTATCTTAATCTATGGCAAGAGATTGGCTCACTTTGTAATCAGGTTCTTTGTGCTCATTAGTGCAAGGCTCAAGTCTGTGTGTTAATGCAAATTAATGTATACATTGCCCCACCAAAAAGGCATTTAGCTTTGATTTTGTGGGTAAACCAGGTTTATGGTTCTGTAGTTATATCGTCTGCAGTTATTTGTTGTAATGCTTTGATAGCACACATTTTGTTAGAGTTTTGTTAGGTTTTTCCCTCTTGTGGGGTTTTCTGTTATTTTTGTGTTCAATAAACCAGTTTGACTCAGATATAAGGCTGGTCCATGAGTTGATCCAAAAATGTGTTTCAACCAGGGATGAAGGTTTCAGCTGTCTTTCGGAGCTTGCGGTAACTTTAATTATTGAATATAACTTTTTATCGGACTCCATATTTTTATAAGAAGGTTATTGTTTACCTTTATCATTAGCTTTGAATGAAGCTTTAGTAAACTATGTATTAATTATTGTTAATTATTAGAGAAATGCACTCACTTGTTATAATTAACTCTTTAAACCTCTGCAGTGTTTCCCTTACCATTATATTAGGGGGGCGCCCCGCCCCCCCAACGGCACTCCCCGCCCCCCTTGAAGGTCAAGTTAATTTTATTTTATTTTCGTCGAATAACGACAGAAGTAATTTATATATAACAGGTCTTTGCTTTTTTCTTTTATTAAACTAAATAGCATTATGTTATTTACACGATGGCATGTAATTTCTGTCTCAACGTTTGCGCGTTTACAATTGTCCTCCGTATCGCGCACGGCGGAGTTCCGCAATGATGCAAGGGGACCATCTTGCAGCCTGCATGCGGATCTCAATAAATGGGCCAGAAGTTTCAGACTATCCATACCAAGATGCTCTGGAAATGTTCTTTCAGAAGCCCAGAAAGATACACTGCAGTGACAAAAGCTGCACACTTGAATAATGAATAATTAACATATTAAAATAAATCTGATGTTTCGTGTTTAGTTCAGTGTACAGTTGTTTAGTTATTGTACAGTAATTGTTCAGACATTATAATATATTGGTATACTGCAATTAAAAGAAACATATAAACACTATTAAGTGTTTGTGTGAGTGTTTCACCCATAACACCACAACCCCCCCCAGGCCATGATCCTAGGGGAAACACTGCTCTGTTACATAATGTGAAACTTTAGTTCTTAGCATTTAACATTATTGTAGAAAGTGATTAGAGAGTAACTAGTGACAAGATTAATCATCTCATTTATTTACAAACACTTAGCAAAACTTTCAAACAATAATAGAGGCTAGGTGATCTAAAAGGGTCTAAGCATTCCAGATCACGGGCATATTCATAGACAAACAGCTGCTAGCTCCTCCTGCGTTCCTCCTAAAGTACCACAATGATCCAAGTGACCACGTGACTATATATGGTGTTTCTCAGAGAGGGAGTGATCAAATCTGGTGTATCTTTCAGGAGCAGACGCCATTGTTAAATTAAGGTAATCACAGATGCGGATGGTATTCACTTTAGAGCCTTTGCTACACAAAGGAGATGCAAGGAGATGGTGGAATGGTGGAATATTTCATAACTCGTAGCATTTGTATCTCGGGGTACCACTGTATCACACAACCTCACGACACGCTCTTTCTTTAACTATTAAACCTAGCCCTGGGTTTTACTGTTGTTTTGTTCGATTTGATTTTACCAAGTGTTCACCAATCATGATCATTCCTTGAAGACGATTGGTCTCCACTATCATTCACTTTAGACAGTTTTGAACAAAATTCTGGAGTTTCTGCAATCTTTGCTTGATGCATGCCAATAATTCGACCCTCCAACAATCAAACAAAAAAAAAAAAACACATCTTTTCTTGTGGTTGTTTCAGAAATGAGAGCAGGTTAGCGCTAATAACAGTAATTATCCAATAGGAGGCTAGTACCATTTGCCTAGTTAAACCAAAGTGGCGATTTCTTTTTTTAGCCAGGCAGATATACCGTTTCTTTTCATTCCCCCATCAAATACTTCTTTTTATACGTAAAATGATATCACGTTATTTTACGTCTAGTTGGGTTGGGTTTAATTGGACAATGGAATCCTGTTCTTAAATGAAATACACAGTACAAAACAAAATGCATTCATTGATATGCCGGTAAAGTGGAGTAGAAGATACATGTACGCTCTTCAAGAGTGGGTCAATGACCATCATTGTGTGGTCTTCCAGAGCACATGATGCTCCTTTCTAAAATCATCTCGTGCCTTGAGACTAAACTAGTTTTTGTTCTACTTCACCACGTTCCACTGCATGGACCTGCCTTAAAATAGTTCCAAAGCAAGTGAAGATAAATGACAAAACAGCTGAGTTTTTCAGGGTCAGCTTTGACAAATGAGGCAGCAGACTTCTGGAGCTCCAGAGACTTCCACAGTTAGGTCGCTAATCTCAAGAGGTGGCGGGAAATGCATTTTCGTTATGCTGGTGGCAGCAGTCGAGGTCTTGAAATAGTGCTATTTGCTGATGTACATAGCTCTGTTTAGTTGCCATGGATGTAGGGATAAACATCAGGCTGAGGTTTAGGTTTGATGAAACCTTGACTGCTTTTTGTTTAGCGGAGTCGTGACAGCCGTCCATATAAAGAAAAGTGTAGAGGCGTTCTGGTTTAAAAGGTGGCCTTGAAGATGGGACTAGGCTTTATTTCACTTGTAAGGAGACAATGTTGTACTTTCTCAAGAAATGCTGTATGGTGATGCGTCAGAGAGGTTTAAAGAAGCGTCTTGTTCGCTGACCCTGAAAAGAGGGATTTTGTGTCTGATAAATTATGGTCGACGCATTACTCGTTTTCACACCAATTTATGTCAAACTAATGAACACGTCATGCGGCATTCTATTGAAAGAATATTAAAATAAATAATTAATTAAATGTCATCCTAACATGTAACATTAAAGATGATTAATTACACATGTAACGTTATTAAATCATCAGAGTTATTTATTATTTAAATGTGTTTGTATTTTTAGAGGAGTAATGTAGGCAGAACCTGCACTTTGTGACAGAATTGACATTTTGAGGATGATTAGAGTCTCAAAAAATGTGTTTTCTTCCCCAGTTAAGGGTTTTAAACTGCAAATGAGTCTCTTTATTTACGAGAATCTTTATTTATTTAACAGACAATTAAATTTTGTTTCCCCGCAAAATACTAGAAATGCATGACCTTCAATCCCCAAAATGACCAAAAATAAACAATAAATCATTATTAAAAGTGGCAAGTAGCAAAAATCATTAGGTATATTGAAGCACAGCCTGCTAGATTCGGCTACATTCATCTTGTGGTCAAAAATTTCACCATGGATTGGTAGGATTTATGGCTTTTTGAATACCATGGATTTATGGCCTTTTGAAGAAAATAAAAGTTGGCGCTTATAAGCTCAGCTGATAAGTTTTGTCAAAAACAGTGACAAGGCTATTTTGATGGTTACTCTTTTTGTTAAAATATCAAGAAACTAAAATATCAATATAAATTGTTAGGAAATAAAGCATTTTATACATTTGCTGTCTTTCAAGACACGCAAGGACGCCTTACATTTAAAACATAACTAGCGAGCCATAAAAAATACATTAAATACCTCCAAAAATTCATATAAGACGGGAAAAGTAACAGACCAGCAGAGAAAAGTGTCTCTGAATAAAATGATCTATTCTGAACTGCTGCTGGCAGTCTGTTGGAGCTGTGAAACAGAATGCCTGCGAACCCAGTTTAGTCTCCAAACACGGAGAATGATCGAACAGTGTGAAACAAGATGATCAAAAACACATCGATGAAAGTCTGCTGGCAGCAGACAAAGGTCCAGGTGACTTTTGCCTGAATACATTATCTATTATCCTACTGCTCTTCCCAATCAAGGCTCACCAATAATTATAGACAGCGAAAATGAATGAAATAACTAAAAACATTGGTTGGAATTGAGGGAAAAAAAGATGAACTGAAATAAATAAAAACTATTACCATCTGAAAATATAGATAAAATGCCTTTTGTTTTTGTCAGCTTATTTAAACGCCTTGTGTATTAATAAATCAATTCATAGTTCTAGCAATTTTATGTCTTTTCCATCATTCTTTTTTTTCAGAGGATTTTCAGTCTCTCCGCATCAATGAAAGCGGCAGAGCCCTATATGGGATTTTTGTTATTTTAAGTGTTTTTTGCTCATCACAGGCCACAACATATGGAAGACTGTTCTCAAAGGGGAAAAAAGGAGTCAAGTCAACGTCATAGTCACATCTATTGCCTATTCTACAACATGTAAATACAGAAAAATTTCTTTACTCAAAACCCTCTGTGAAACAGAAGCTAAAAATTCTTTTCTTAAAATGCAAGTACAAGAGAATACATTGGAAACAAATAGTTAATATAATATAATAAAGTACACTGAGTTAAGGATCTAGGACAATATAACAATAATACAGTAAAGTAGATAATGATAGTTATTTAACTACCTGCGATGGACTGGCGACCTGTCCAGGGTGTACCCCCGCCTCTCGCTCAATGTGCGCTGGAGATAGGCAGGGACAGACCCCCGTGTACCCGAAAGGGAATAAGCGGGTTGAAAATGAATGAATGGTTATTTAAAAAAGTGACTGAATAAAGTGATGTAGAGCAAAAAGTGCTTTTGTACATACGGCTGTTATTTGATGGGTAAATGGAGTTATAAATGTGATCTGCACTAGACACAGGAAGCTGACCCTCATGGTTTGAGATGGTTAGAGCAAGGATTAATTGCATCGTTCATGGGTGTGTTTTACAATTAAAGCTGCCAGGATGTTACTACAACATATATCAAGGAAGCCAAGAGTACCTTAAATAGTGTTTTTAGATGGCCCGTGCATCTCACAGCTGCAACAAAAAAAAATTGTAAATTTGGAAGAAAACGGCAGAGCCCTATATGGGATTTCGGTATTTCTGTGTATTGTTCTCATGACAAGTCACAACTGATCTTAAAGGGGAAAAATATGCCTACACCTGTTATTTCACAGATAATTTGAGTTGGACGTATCTTTAAATATGATCTGCACTAGCTACAGGAAGTTGACCATCTGTGTAGACGGTTAAGAAGTAATGGAATGCTCAGTGTTTTTTTTATGATAAAACATACAGTAAGTAACAAAAATGAAGAAGGAGGTTTAAAAACCCTTTGTTACTTTAGCCATGCGGCAAATTTTCAGCATCATGTTGGAGGCAGTCCAAGCGCACCAGAGGATTTAACAAACCCATACAGGTTCAAAAGCAATTACCTTCACAGGAGGTGAATGATAACAGAACGCTAACTGTTAAAGATCAGCTTTCAGAGGTTTATTGCTTTAAATGGAAAATAGGTGCTCCTACACCCTATTTTATCTCAAAATCAGATTCAAAATAGCAGATGCACTGTAGAGATCTCTCTGACACAGTTTCTCTCTGAAGTGTTTGTGGTTATCGCCAGAGTGGCAGATATTGAACTCTTTAGAAGTCAATTTTAAGCATGTGTTTTGCCCCAAAGGGGGGATGTCTTTGCTTTCATTTGGTGGATAGAAAACAGACTGGAGGAAGAGCAATGGAATCTCCTGCAGCTGAGTTTCACACTGAAAAGACAGCTGTCATAGCTCAGCAGGACGCGTTTTGATTGGTATTTTGTGTGTGTAAAGCAGGTGGAACATGGTTAAAGTTATGTCTTCAGAGCTATGTCAAAGGACAACAGCATGTGATGCATCATGTGACTTTCCTGTAATCTAGTGTCATTCCCTTGAGTCAGTCAATAGAGCATCTTATATTGTAAGTATTAAAGCAATATAAAGATCATTTTCCGAGACTACTCTGTAGTCTCGGAATATAGAAAATTATAGACTACTACAACAATCAAAACAAAGTTTAGAATTAAAATAGTTTTAAAAAGAGCCTAAATCAAAGATTTTTGTCTGGATTTCTTAAAATAGAGAGTATGCAATATATCAGTATAGCCATACATTAAATTAATTGATCTTCCTTTCTTTTCTCTTGTGAACATGGCCGAACAGTGGGTCGCCTGCCCATCTTCTAGGAGACTTTCTGAAGCTTATACAGAATTAAAGTAGATTGGATAATGAAAGAACAAAGGTTACCACACTGACAAACACAGACCATGAATAAAAAGCATAGTTTGGAAGAAGAATGATTTGTTGTCCCCTTTTCGCAAACACGTTTCCTGTAACCTAAAGTCCTTCCCAAGCATCCTTTGAGTCATATATGTGTCAGACGTGCATGCGTAACTGTGTGCGCTGTCATGACATCAAGGGTATTTGTGGTCTTTTGGAAAAGAAAGTATTTAAGGATTAAAGTTTGCCACTGTACCTCAAAATACACAAGGTTTTTGGTATAACTGTTAAATGTGAAATTGAGTGTAAATCAGTAGCAGAGTCCCCTTGGTTTGCCCTCACATACTTCTCCCCTTGTATACATTTGATACGTAATCTGTGTGACTCATCTGTGTGTAGCAATAAAGAGCTGGAGGTGACCGTGAATTAGTTTACAGGGAAATTACATGTTTTAAGGCCATCGTACCACAGTGTTCCCTTACAACCTGACATTCTCCATGTCAGGCGCGTGAAAAAGAACTTTGTGCTGCTCAGGGTTGTAAATAAACTTAAAAGGACTGTCATTTGCACGTAAAAAAAGTCAAAAAATCTTCATAATTTAGCATTTCATGTGCATTAGGATAAGACTGATTGAGTTTGGAGATGAACAGTACAAAGTTTGGAGTTCTTTACAGTACAAATCTTGGAATTTTACTAAATTATGCAATTAAATTAAAAATATCTTATTTCCTGTCAGCGTTGAAAACATGCTCCAATTGACTTTTTTGTAGGTATTGGAATTCCTTACACAAGTATTCCAAGTTTCAAACATGTCCTTCAAACACAGCCTGAAATAGCTGTATTAAACGGCAGAAAATTGAATATTATATGTTGACACTAGGTGGCGCTATAACTGACCCTGTAGGTCACCACTTGCTTTCATTCAGACATAGACTTTTTACTCGAATGCCAAATTTGAACCCAATCGGACTTTGCATGGCTGAGTTATTAACAACTTCCTGTTTATGGGACAATTTCAAATTTAGACAGCCAATGTCCGCCCATAGTTTAATAAACTTTGAATAAACTTTGCATATGCCTTAAGATAAGGTTTAGAGATGAACAGATAAAATCTCCAGGAGAGTTTGTTAAAGTATGTCACTAGTATACGAGCATATCAGTTGCCATGTTTACACAATAGCAGACTTCCTGTTCCTGTCCAAGTCTTGGTTTACCAAATTTAACTCACCTATGACAGACTGTTATTGGTGAAATGCATTACGTTGAGCTATTTTTTTGAAAAGCTCTACTTTTCAAACCCCAATCAAACATACCAGTTTTCACCAATTCACACGTTTGCGAATTTCGAATTTTGAAATTGCAAAAAGCCCTCAAAAATGGACCAAACGCCATGAAACAATAATTCTCAGAGCAAAAATCCTGCTAAATTTGTGCAAACGCAATGGATTTTGGTGTGCTGGAATATCCTTGGGTCATCTTTATCGTCCATCTTTTATATTTTACTCGGCTAAAAAAAAGTGACGTATTCTCATCTCGCCCTATGTCTGCATTCTCCCTGTCTGAGTGTGTCAGATGTTCCCATCCCCTGTGGCATCTCATCGAGTTTCCCTCAGGGGACCCCCCCCGTGCCTTTCAACACACTCTCTCTTATCTCTTTGTCCAACACACGGACCTGTTTGGATTCCACAGCTCCTCGCTGCCTCTTACATGTCAATCACTGCCTGGCATCCTGCACTGCTGATCAGACCAGAGCATCCATCAACAATGTCTGAAAAAAGAGAAAGTCAAGAGGAGGAGGAGAAGGAGATTTTATCTCTAGCAGCTCGGCTAATGTCATCAGAGATAACCTGGAGATATTATGAAATCAAACCTGTACGAGGGAAAAAGATCTAATGCCTCAGCTCTGCATTTAGCTGACATCCTGAGCTCAGATTTACAATGAACACGACTCTACTGTGAGTTTCCCATTAATGCCGAAACCATTTTTGTTTTGAAAAATGAAACAAAGTAGGAAAATGTTGTTGGATCCATTGGTTGTAACTGCGAACTGCATATAGAAATAACGCGACCTAACTATTGTTTCATTTTGATTTAACATAAAACATATAGGTTTCAAAAAGGTTCTTCGATTTTATATTTTGGTTTTAACCGAACATTACTGGAGTTCTGATGCATAATTTGCAAGATAATTCAAATTCAAATGTGATCATTTAATTTTGCTTTTCATACCGCAAATCAGTGTCATAAGTGCCATCTAGTGGCAAAAAGAAGGCACATCCCTTGGAAGTACAATATGTGTGATATGGCTTGTGTTTTTCAAAGTTCTGCGGCAAATAAAGCACAATGGCACAAAAAGTGTTTGGAACAGTTTATAAGGTTTAGATAAGGTTTGCCTGTTTTTTTAAAGGACTTCCACAATGTTTTGACCTTGTCTTTGCTTTTTGGGGGAATTTATTAATTTTTATTTTGTCTCAACATTTTTTATTTTTGTTAGAAAATATAAAGGCAGTTTGTTCTCAATTTTTGCAGTAAATATTTAATATTCAGAACTATATTTGAAATTGTTGTGTTAAAATGATATCAAGCACTGCCACACACACACACACACACACACACGCACGCACACACACACACACACACACACACAACAGTTTTTAAGATAAAGCAAATTTTAAAGTAACTTTCAAATGGCTCCATACTAATAGAGTTAGTAAGAAAAGGTGAAGTCGCATTCTTAGAGTAGTGAGTGTATTGAAACACCCACTACCCCCCACGATTAGGATAACTCTGCCGGAGAAAGTGACTTCACTCAACATGTGGCAAATTTTCCTAAAAATCTATGTAAAATCAGAGAAACTGGCTTTTCCCAATATTCTGCTATTATAATAAAATGGCGCTCAGTTATTTACCGTTTAAGACAGAAAATACATAGAATGCAACAAAATGAACCACAGTTTGAAAGTCACTGAGAAGTTGCAGGGGTTAGAGATTAGGCTGCTCTGAGTTCGTATAAGCGTTCGGCATTGACTCTACTTATGTAAAGTGTCTGCAATGAGCGCATCCCTGTAAACAAAAAGAAATGCGGTTATTGCAGCACTCAGTGGATTTCATTTGCTACCGTTCCCGGCTGTAATCTGAAAGGCACTTGTGAGGAATCGACTTACAGCCTCTTTGCTTCATAATGCATTCACAGAACCGCTTTGCTGGCTGCCTGAACATATTGATATTAGAGCAATAGCATTTTTTCGTTTGGTTGAACATTTTCTTTTTGAATATTCTCAAAGACTGGTGCTATTGTGGGTAGACCTTGAGAATTGACTCAAGGACCACAGGTGACTACACCAGTACACCATCTTTCTTCAGAGAGCATAATTTTAATCACTTCTGGCATGTGACAGGGCATATTTTTCCAGTATGTTTACGAAGCTTTAACATATTTTTATGGATTAAACACAGTGTACTTCTTGCAGCTGTTGTTTCGGTCACTTTTTTAATCATTACAAAAGAACACCCACTTCCATTCATTCATCGGGAGGCTGAAGGAACTGAAGTTTTGCAGAGTCTACAGGTTAAGGTTTAGAGACCGCTTTGTTCTGACCACACTGACCTGCTTTACTGCCAGCACACTGTTTATTCCAGCATCAAACATTTGCCGTTTGAGTAGTTCTGTCATGGTGACCCGATCTGAGAATCGATCTGGTGCAACTGGGAAATCCATTCTGCAAAATTAATTACATCACTATTATAAAGAGAGAGAGAGAGAGTTTTTTTTCTTAAATGTTGTTTTCATCATCCCACAATTATTTGCATAATAAAAACAACTCAATTTTGCTGTTGGCTTGTAAATGTAGTAAAATCGATTGGTTGCCAAGGTAGAATTTTGGTTGCTATGGCATCATACAAAGTTCTCCATGCCAATAAGAGTGTTCTAAAACAATCCTCATGTCTCTATGATTTTCCTTGGCTGAGATAGAGAAATTCTAAGATGGTTGCTATGGTAAACAGCCTGGTTGCTATGGAGGGGCGAATGATATAATATAATGTTGTCCTATGAGATACATAAACCAAACCCCAAGTTTTTATCATTTATCAAAACAGAGAAAGAGTTCAGAAGATTTGGTTGCTAGGGTAAAAATTTTGGGTTGCTAGTACTCCCACTTATCTTTGATTATTCATCCTTAATGGCCATTATATGCCAATGGTAAATTTCTTGCCCCTTCTAGACCCAAAAGTTCAAATACTTTTGCACAGTGGTTGGTATCTTCTTGCCTCCACACTATGGTGAGTTTGACGTTTCTACAAGTTCTCAGTTTGAGTTTTGCTAAGTCAAAGGAAAATTTCCCAGAATTCTCAGCGTATGTAGAGACACATCATGCATCTAAATGTTTTTAAAGTAGTTCCACCAGGAATCTTGCCACCTGGGCGTGGATTCATGAACTCCTCTCTGTGCAGTTTGTTTTAGACGACCTGATTGGCTCATTATGGTTGTGCTTCACTAGTTATTCAACGAGACAATGAAGCATCCGTGACTGATATTGTGTGTCTTGTTTATGCGCATCATCTCCCCCATGGTTCTCCAACATGAACCAGAATAAAGCTGCCGGTCTTGGCAGATTAATTATGAGTAAGGTCAACACTCCTCCAGATGCATCTGACGGCTGGGAATAGATTGTTCTCTTTCTGTCGCTGACAAAAGCTCACAGATGAGTCACAAGTCAAGCTCTGTTTTGGATGAACCTCTCTGTAAAAAAAATATCTTTTGTCTCCGTTTCTTTTTGCAGCTACTATCATTTTTATTTTATTACTGTCGGGAAAAATCCCAAAAAGATGAACAGCACAAATCCAATTGACGTTAATTTTATTTTTACATTCTAAGTTTGGGACCTATTTTTAATCAAGGGGATTGAGAGCCTATGGAGAGAGAAGAGCAGAATGGAACACAGTACTGTTACACACTCTGACCGACTGAAGAATAAACTCAAAAAGTCCCACAGTTAAAGAGCTGTTTTAACCCAAACAAGAGGTGTATACAGACAATAACAAACACAATATCGAGAAAGAGAATAAGACAATAATAAAAGCTAAATGTGTCGGTAAACGCTGAGTACATCTCTGAACCAAAAGCTTACAATTTTTGAAATCACATATTTGAATAATATTAAGGCCACAAATCTGATCGTCTCTGTCTCTACCGAAATATATCTAAATGTTGTTCCTCTGCTGATTTTTAACATAAAAAATGTCATATGTTGTGACTACACAGTTCTGACAAAAAAACAGCTTGACATTCCATGTAAATATTAATAGAACACAAGGAAATTAGCCTCAATAAGGTTCTTAAGTGGTTTATTTTTACTGTAGTTATAAGGAATTTATTGGAAAGATTTAGAAAGAAGCCCTTCTGTGCATGATGATTTAGAAAAATAAACCAAGTTATTAAATGTTTGCATGGAAATGTTAAATATCAAAGGAGACGTGATTAAAATGTTTGTGGAAGTGAGTTGAGGAAAAGACATTCTCCATTTCCCTTCTATACGAAAAAATAAACTGACGCTTTCAAGTCAAATTTACGATATTGGAGCAGCAAATTGACAGAAAATGCATATTTTCACCACAACATCTAACAGAAAATACATACATTTGGAAATAAAAGAGTAAAAAAAAAATACAAAAAACTTATATCTGGCTTATAAGTCACCACCAATTATTTCTACATCTAATACACACAATAATATAAACCCAAAAATGCTAACGATAATCATTTTCAAACATAAGTTTAAATTCAGTCATGAACTGAAACCGAAACAGCTGTGTAGGAGGCTTAAAACTGAAAGGGAACAGCCAAACTTTGCTGCCAAGGTGAGATTTAGAGAGTAATGGCAAGATTGAGCACAGCAACAAGACGTAAGATAGCTATTTAGCATCAACAAGGTCTCCCCCCCCCAAAAAAAAAAAATCTAAGCAAACTGGAGATGTTCTGTTTACGCTCTTTTTAGGAAGCTTTGAAGAATCATCGACACAGTGCAGCAGATACAAAACCTATAAATTTAAAAGATCTCCAGCAGTGCAAACAACTCAGAACTGTTAGAAACCATTTGAGCCCTGAATAACCCATCGACTGTCTGGAGAAGTCTGGAAAGTCGTGGTCTTCTTGAGCCAGAGACACACCTCAAATCTGTGGTACCTCCCAGGCCATTCAACACAAGTGGAACTGGGTGTAGAAGTATGTGGCTGCTGATGCGCTCATCGAAGGTCTTGACCATTTATCCATCATGCAATACCATCAAGGAGGCTAATGATTGGCCACCACTTTTGCAGCAGGACAAAGACCCCAAACATACAACCATTAAGAACCATCATGACCCCCAGGGATCCCTGATCTCAAGATATGCACGAAGAGACCAAAGGGTGTGAGAAATCTGGGGTGAGTTCTCGAAGATGTTCGGAACCAGCCAAAATTCCAAGCTGAACTTTGGATTCATAGCATCGACGCTGAATTTGTCACTTTATGAACCCTCAAAAGCTTTAAGAAATAAGGTTTTTATACAAAGCCAGGACTGTTTTGTTATTCTGCAGCCACACAGCCATTGAAAACTTATCAAGGACAGGTCGTGTAGTCATCTCTGACTTGCTTAGCATGCTCAGTACAGAACAGACGGCCTAAGCATTCAGGAAAGATTACGGGGGTGTTTGAATCAAAGGAGCAGCACTTTCAATCTTGTTATCCTGTTTCCTGCACTTTTATCTGCAGATGAAAGTCAGTGCAGGTCAGTATCGATGGCGACAGAATCTGTCGGCTGTTTGGGAGGAAGCGAAAATGGCGAGAATGATGTTTTCTCCCCTGTGGCTAAAGTAAAAAATATTAGCTCACCCATCCGCTAAAATGTATAGCCTCTCCCGGGCTCGGTGATGAATGAGGGAAACTCGATCTGTAGCTTGCAGACTGTAAAGCTGCACATACGTAATGGAAGTTTGCGAGAGAGAGTGCGTATAAAACATGGGTGTGCGTGGCCAGTGGACGCTTCTGCTGTGTTGTTATTATTAATGGTTCATGGACAGTGCCCATTCCCGTCTGCTCTCTGGCTCTCAGTATGGACAGACTTGAGGCTCTTAAGCTAGAGTGGCTCCGACTAGGGCCGTCTGGCAGGTAAAGAGGGTCATTGGCATCACAGTGAGTCTCCCTGTGTAAGTGTGTTGCATAGTTTTTGTGTCTCTCCAGGGTTTAAAGGAGGCTGATTAATGGCTCCATCAGGGCAACATAAACCCTCTGTGTATCGGCCTGTGACACTTCACTGACTGACCGGAGTGAAGTACACGGAAAGTCTTGTTCATGCCTCGAGGGAGTTCCTTCTCCTTGTCGGAATCTTTTCAACATTAAATGATTTTAAAATTTCTATGGTTTACGTGACTACTATATCTATTACAAACTGTATTAGTCTCTGACAACATGAAAAACATGATTTATTAAATGTTTTGTACAAAATACTAGAAATCCATGATCAGTTTTTTTTAAACAAAATACCATATATATTTACTTTATGAATATTATTATATTTTTTTTTGTAGTTTGCTGTGAAAATAAACCAAGATATAAGAAAACATAACAAGTAAAAGTGATACTTATGGCTTGTCCCAAACTTGCACATCATCATTTATAATCAACCATAGCTTGTTTAAAAAAGTCAGTTATATTCAGAATTTTCGTGAATCATTAGCTGATGTGCAATTTAAACACAATATTTCTGTTTCACAATATTAACCCTTCGACTTCCAGGGCGTTTTAGAGCATTGTTGCTCCACTTACTTTAAAAAATTTAAAACATTTTTTTTTGTGGCAATGCTTGATATAATATTGTGAGTACAATACCAGCTTCAAACATTTTTTCATTACATTACACAATGATTGCTCAACAACCTGAAAATGTAAAAAAATTACAATTCCAAGTAATACATTTTGTTACATTTTTAATGCAAAAATGAAAAAAAAAATAAAATAAATAACGAATGAGCATTTTTTATATTTCATAACAAAAGTGTTGAGAAAAGATCCCCCACAAAAGCAAAGACAAGGTCAAAACAATGTGAAAATTATATTAACATACCAGAGGAACCTTTCCTAAACCATATACACTCTTCCAAAACTTTTAGTTCCATTGTGCTTCGTTTTGTCCCCGAATTTTGAAAAACACAAGCCATATCACAGGTCTACATCGAAGAGTTATCCCTTCTTTGCACCACTAGATGGCACTACATTTGCAAACAAATTCTCTCATTTTAATTTGAATAACCTTGCAAATTACGTGTCACAACTCTTATAATGTTCATTGAAAACCAAAAATGTAACCTTTTAGAAACCTACACATTATATTTAAAATCAAAATTAAACAATGTCCGGGTTGCGTCATTTCTACTTAATTCAAAACAGACGCACTTGAGGGTTTAGAAAAGAGTTAAATTTACATATTTTTGAAAAGTTAAAAATGCATGTTTACTATGTGGCCAACCCAACACCTTCCAAAGCAGACATTTAGCTTTGCTTTTGCAAACCCAACAAATAACAACTTGATTTCCAAGGTTTCTTTTGGAAACATAAACCTAACATTGTTTGAGTGCCGTGTCAAAGTTTGATTAGCAGATGTCTCATCTTGAAAATGTTGAGTAATTGATGAAATATCAGGCGGCTAAAAGCTTAATAGCGCTTTCACATCATGCAGAAATGATGACGCCACTTACTATTGCAACTATTCTAATTTAAGTGGCATAAAACTCCAGAATGCATCCGAACTCCCCCACATGTTTTTCATCTAGTGAACTGTCACGATGCACGCCACCCTCTCTCTGGAAGACATCGGAGCCATTCATACCCTTGCATCACCCAAGTCTTCCTTAAGGCTTTTCCGATGCGTCTGCCTGTCTGAGGTCCTCTGTGGCTTTGGGATTGTCAGATGCCTGCTTTTCTCCTGAATCATTAGCTAAAGCAGTAAAGCATGCTAAGCCGTGTGGCTCTGTATCTCCTCTTTGGTTCCTGCACTAAAAGCCAGCGATGATTGCTTTAAACTGGGAGCTTTTCCAGGGAAACCGAGAGAATTATAAAATCAATGAAACGCCAGACGAGTCATTCAAGAGCGCCAGGCTGATTCTGCAGCCAGCTCTTGAGCTTCATTGAGATGGTGGTGTAGTCAAGAAGAGGTACATGAGAGATAGAGATGAGAAAAGTAAGGACGGGGATTGTTTCATTTGAAGGATGGGTTTGAATGACTGTAGAGCATTGGGTTGGTGGACTCCAGCCAGGCGATTCGTAGTCTATCAATGGAAGCATCCAACCATTGCTGCTAAATGAGCCATTTAGAAGACCTCTAGACAACCAGTGTCTGTCTTTCCCCTTTGTCTTTTTCTTATTTAGAATATTCGGCCCATGCTCTGGAGAGCCGTTACTCCATCCATTGCCTGGTATTGATTCTCAGTGTTTTATTCCATATAGCCTCCACTTGATGGGTTAGCCAGCTGTTTGTGGCCAAAGGGTATGTTCTTATCTTCAAGGTTGTCTAGTCTTGTAGTGGGCCGACCTTGTGAAAACAGCATGTCCATTGCTCCCACTCTAACATCTCTGACACGTCCTGTTAGTCTAGGCTTCGGTTTACAGCGCAAAAACTTCCAAGCCACTCGTGTACTCCCTGGATTAGGGACCCTTTATCCAACAGGCACTTTATAAATGAAGTGGAGAACAGAGTATTCATACAAGTGAAAATAACGGACGTGAAAGAGACTTTATTTTGATTTTAAGAAGGTTTATTATTTGGTTTTGGGAGTCTCCAGCAACACCCAACAACCTGAGACACATGTAAGGTCAAAAACACTTTTATTTTGTTAAAATACCCACATTTTTACTGGATTTTACGACGACTCAAAATTTTTTTGCGAGTCCTATATAATCTTTCTGAAAAATGTTGGGTGCTTCTTTAATTGTGTAGGTGATGTACATCAAATTATTGTAATACATTATTATATACACAAAAGAGCAATAAATGGGCTGCACTCTTGTCTTAATATCCATACAAATTTTTCATATCATACTATATAATAACTACTTTAAATAGATTTTGTAGACTGGATGAATTCTGGAATGCATTACAGAGCAATGCTGATGTTACCAATCTCCTTGTGACATCGAAAACAACAAAAACTGTTTTGTCCCTAAATCTCTGAGGAACTGGTTCTTTGTTGATTGCTTAGTGTTTTCAGAGCTGTGCCGAAGGTATTCATGTCCCTCTAAACATGCAATACTGAGGTCTGTCTTCATTTTCTTTCCTCTGTTGGCCGATACCCCCAGAGAAAGTACAGTGATGGATGGGTGAAATGGAAAACATCCATTAGATTAAAACCGATGCAATTTGTAGTGATTGCTATTTAAACTGTGTTTTGATAGGATACAACCAGTGAGGACACAGTTGTAGCTCATAGCTCTTGGTAAACTGACAGTCATGATAACTTTATACACGTTTCTCAAGTACAAGAACAATGCTTTCACTGCACTTTGAAACACTGGAATCTAACCAGTTGCAATATTTATTATTTAAACATCTATAGATCATTGCTATAGAGTAAACTTTGTCAAACAGAGGGAGTAGAGTAGATAAAAAGAAGGTGTTAAACTCAGATTTTACTTGCTGCAGAGAACACTACAGCAGCTGTTATCGTTGTACTTGCTGGTTGTGATTGGGAGGAATAGGCTTGTCCAAATAAACTGGGATCAGAACTTGATGATATTTTGAGTAAAGTCCTTGAGAATGTTTGAAACAGCTGGCCCTCCCCATAAGCAAACTAAGCGGCTGCTTAGGGCCCCGTAAACCACTAGGGGGCCCCCACAAACCAATTATTGAGTTATTTCGTTGGGTTACCTCGCCCGATCGCTCCCTCCACTTACCCCTCTCTGGATTTTTATCTATTTCGTAAATTAGAACCGCAAAAAATTTAAACAAATCTACCCTTCAGGTGCAAAAAAAGAAAAGAAAAGAAAGAATGATAATGAGAAAAGACTCAAGGTGATTTTTAAGTGGTCCTGTTGAGGTTAGAGATCTAACCTGGGTCATTATTGAAAATAGGTAATTAAATATTAAGTTGGAAAGCTATCGCTACATCCTTGATGAGAAGGTTTCAATTGTTTAAGGTTTATGTGAATAAAAAATGAAATATAAGAGTTAAACCTGAATTTATGCTGTTAATTACTTTGTTGTTTATTGTGTTCTGAATGTATTAAAAGAGCATTCATTTATTCATTTCCCTGACCGCATATTCCCTTTCGGGGAATACATTAGATTGTATACATTTGATGGTTTGTGAAGACAATACTTAATTAATTCATTGTAAGGTAGGCCCACAAAATTTCAGACACTGTTAAACACTGAAAATTAAGAATTGAATGGCTTTTTGCAAAGAGAACACAATAAAAAATGTGTGTGTGGTGTGTGAAAGTGCACAATGTGTTGGATATGGAGAGTTGTGAGAGTTCAGTAGTTTTCTGACAAATTTATTGATATTTTGCGTATAATCAAACGCGACTAGTTCTAAAAATATTGAATACATTAAGGTTCATAAGAATGTTTAGGATGCTGATGGCATTGTGCACAGGATCTCTTTCATAATTAATCTACATGTCTTCCAGCAAATCCTCTGATGATACGCCATTTGGGTAGGAAGCATCTGTGGACCCGAGGGACTACCTAGCATGTTTTTTGGGAGACCAGTGTAAATGGTGTTTAAAGGACGCCAGTGTTGCTGTAAAATGTTTCCAGGAGACTCAGGTAATGGGCTCTGGGAATATAAATCACACCGTCCCTCATATTGACTTTTAACATTACGCTCACATCCACTGTACAAGAGCAGCTAAATCTCTCTCGTATCTGTGCAGCTGAACATAAATAAACTGAGTCCTGTGTTTCTCCGAAGCCTCTGGAACATCTCCAGCTAAGGAAACGCAGGACTCTGAGACTGACATGCCTCACCGCGGCACTCTGGCTGATTAATACAGCAATCTTTCCTCGCATCATAAACTGTCCGCTGCACTTTAATCTTAAGATGAACTGGGTCACATATTCCTTCCTTTAAAACTAATTATAAGCTTGGCACTTTTGAATTATAAAAATGATCTGATACCCTCCTGCGCTCATATACAGGATGACAAGATTAAGAGGAGAAAAGAGGGTTGCGCCAGAGGAAGATTTATATCTCGAGATGCATAGACATGGCAGCATTGCTGTTCGAGTGAATTCTTGCAGTAGCCGTAACCCTTTTTTCACTGCTTATGGCTGACTTTAGCTGACTGGCTCTCTCTAGGCACAATCAGGGAATAACATTCTGTGAATTTACGACGGGGGAAAAGAAGCTGAAGTGGCAGTGGGATCCATAATCTCTTTCTGTTTTGTGCCTGTGACCGAGAGGGAGAAATGCGCGGCCGTGGCCCTGACTAATAATGAGGGAAGATGTAGCTTAGGCTATACATTCATTCAGTGGTGTTTTTAGCCACGGGTTTTGAACTATTTCGGCTGCAGAGGGCTTAAAGTAGCATAGTGCATCCTGTCAGAGCTCAGTGCTGTGTTAAATAGTTTCAGACAGTTTTGCCTGCATTTTATTGGGTTCAAATTTTAGCCAGAACAATTCCACACACTTGTTTATCAGTGGAAGGAGCTGGATAATAAATCAGTTGATGTGTCTTTACACAATTTTCCCTCTTCTCCCGTCCAAATCCCCCAGAAAGAAATATTATAATAACAACAATAATAATAATTATAAGCCGCCCTGGGGCTATCTGACTGAACGTGGCAGCTATTTCATGCCTACGGCCTCCTGGCCACCACCAAATACACCCCACCAGTCACACACATCCATACAGAGCAATGCGGGTGAAGTGGCTTGCCCAAGGCCACAACGACAGAAAGGACCTGGTGGGAACCGAAACACCAACCTACGACACTTCCCGTGCCACTCCAAGACCCAAGTTTAAAAAATAATCCCATCCAGTTAAAATGACTCCCGGCATGTATCAAGAATTAAATTGGATCTGCTCTTTATTTTATTTTGGGGCCGGCTGCTGAGTACATTTAGAGGAGATACATGTTCATAGCGTCTGTCACGAAGATTCAATATTGATGTGTCTCACTTCCGGACACTAGCGATAATTAGATCCCAATTAATGAAAAACAAGGTGGATGTACCACATGTTGAAGTAGAGCATCATTTTCAAGCAACATAATTTCATACCTCAATGCCTTCGACGAGGTATGAAAACATTTGATATTTCACAAAAACAGAGCATAGACAGGTTTGTGCAGATAAAGGCACAACGAGGACTATTTCTGCCAGATCCATGCATTGGATCAAGAGACCAGCTGCTGACATGCCGTTATATAGCAGCAAACAGATGCTTGAACCTGCTGGTGCCTCTGGAGTCTCACAGACGTCAAGGTGTAGAGTCCTCCAGAGTGTTGCAATTGGAAACAGCGGTGAGAAACAGTTCCTTTGGTCAGAAAAATACAGCCCTGTTCTCTGATGAATGCCATGCAGCCTTGGACAGTCCAGATAGATGGATTAGTGGATGGTTGGTGAACAGCAAAGCTAGCAAGTTAGGTTTTGAGCCGGCTACATAAGAAGGGGCCGGCCTCTTTTGAGTACTCAGGGTGTAAACCTTTGCAAAGTATCAAAATGGCTTTTCATTTTGGTAAATGTGGCTCAAACACATTTCTTTACAACCTATAGTCTTTTGAAATGTTAGTAAGAATTTGCAATGTGCATTTGAAGTTTTTTATTTGAAGAAAAATAACGGTGTAAACTGTAGCGGGTGGCAAGAGAGACACAGACACACTGGTCTGGTACAAAGCTGCTCAGGGCGTTGATTTAAAAAAATTAAGCCATCATCGAGCAGGCCAGACAAGCTCACGGCTCTGGGAAGTGCGCAGGCGTACTCCGGGTTGCCTTCACCCCGCTTTAGTTCAGTGGTGCTTGGGTTTCTGGACTAGAGGTGTGGGATCCTGCTGTGCTGGTGTATCCGCCAGGCTCCGGGCTCACTGGATCCATAAGCCCTGTCATCAACTCTTTGTCGGAAAATGGGTGGTCTAGTGCCCGGGAGGCACATTGACTCAAATGGCCAGATGGCGACACTCTAGACCCAGTCGGTGGGCCGCTTTGGCGATCCTCGGTGGCAGAGGGAAATAGTTCACTTCTGTGCTAATCAGTGTGACGGGGTTCATCGTTGCTCCCCAGACCCCCTAAGCGTTTCCATGTGAGGAGGTGGGGTGGCAATCCACGAGATCCAGAGACATGGACACACATGCTCTGGTTGACACCGCACAGGGCGTGTTTACATATGCATACTGTATACATCACTTATTACAATCTCAGAATAAATAGTTTATAATCCTATTCATATGATTTATTTATGGATTTAATGATAAGAAAGATTCACACCATTGAAAAAAATCTATTGTAAATTAATTAGGCGATTACTTTCTTGACACAAAAATAAAGAGCAATATTCTGATTTAATGAAACAATGCACAAAAATGTTGCATGACCCACTTTCACAATGTTCGCTTTTAATAGAGTCTGTTTAAGTCATCACCGAAATTGATGCCGTTTAAGCCATTATATTGTTAGCAAATAATTAGTGGTGCTATATGAAAACACGTGTTTAGCCAATTTTGTGAACAATGGCACACATTCTTGAAAGTGAGAGTGTGAAACGCACCTCACAAAGCCCCCGTGGCGGCTTACGTCATCCCTCACTAACTTAAATGGAGCAAGAAGAAGAGCAGGCTGTGCTCACTGCACCAAAAATATTCCATCCAGCCTTTCATAATCCTACCTAATTACTGTTAATGCGGCAAAACCATTTAAACTCTCACGAAATGCTACTGTAGGATTTTTTCAGCGTTGTCTTCGCAGGAAACTGTGGAGGACATCAGTGAGCGCTTTGTCGTTTTAAAGGGAATCGATGTTGGATCAAGGGGTAATTTATTCACCAGCGAGGTGCTCGGTGGGAGAAATTGTCTATCGGCAGATTTTGATTTTAGGAACCTGGCAGCACTGACAAACGTGTTCTAATATAGATAATGCAAAATCAACCTTCTCATAATATCTCATTAAGCCTTGCAGCTGCTTTGGTACAAGCAGGTCAGAGTGAATCCTATTGCGGGGGTAATTGAATGTTGCTACGAGGAAATGTTGTGGGTTGATGAGGTGAACGCTCGTGTTTGTGAAGCCCCGTCTTTGCTGGCGTGTGCCGGTTTGTGATGTTCAGCGGGAGTGCTGTTGTGTAGCTGTTAATGAATGGGGAGAGAAGCGCAGCTTAGTCAGTGCTAACAGCAGGGGTGTAAAACGCTGGCTAGACACCATGTCAGTGTGTGGTCATCTGAAAAAACTACCGTAGGATTTCCGTGATTTTTAATCACGTTTAGTTTTTTTGGCCTACCTTTTGTCTATGGTGTTACACACCTGCCAAATTCAGCTTGGCTTTGAGTGTTGGTTATGTTCTGTCCTGGTAGGAATGGCGAGATCTTTACTCAGATGCACACAAATAAAGTATACAGAGACCACCACTTGAAGCTCTGCAAGAACAAGATCTCACCACATCTATAGATGCAAAACTAGGGATTGCTTCAATAATGGGATTCTTTGATTTCAATTGATTATTTTCTGGGAAACAACATAAATTCTCATAAATCACTTGCTGTGTTGTAATTCTCCGTAATAAGACTTTTATTATGAAACTTTTATTTTGAAAGCAGCAGCTGCTTCCTTTTCTCTCTCTACTTTGACTTTTAAGACATGATTACTAGTAAACGACATATTTAGTTATTTTTACTGTGCTAATTGGTTATTCCAAGTGATGTTTATGTGGGAAAAAGTACGTAATATTATGTTTCCCACGTCACTTTGGGTGAAGTAACAAACTCTTATGTCTCTATGATTTTCCTAAGCAGAGATAGCGTTGCTAGGGTAAACAGTTTGGTTGCCAGGGAGCTATTACATAAATTATTATTGTTACTATGATGAACATAAACAAACCATTTCTTTCTTATGTTTTTATTTTCTTTGCCCATTTATTTTTTCAAGGCCATTACGAGTCAATGGTAATTATTTAACCACTTCTAGAGCCTGGGGTTCAAATACTTTTGGACAGTGCTTGGTATGTTCTTGCACAGATTGCTAACCTCCAAAAAGAGGTTTTTATGAGGTTTTCAGTTTGAGTTACAGCTTTACAAAGTAAAATTTCTCAAAAATGGAAAATTTCCCACCATTCTCAGCGATTTCCCAGAATTCCTTTAGTGGTAGCATTATGGTTGTTATGTTAGAGTCAGTGACATCATACAAAGTTTCGCATGCCAATATGAGAGATTAAAGCCAACTCCCATATCCCAGACAGTAATATTCCAAATTGGTTGCTATGGTAAACAGTCTGGTTGCTATGGAGGCGTCTGTGACATAATATAATGTCTCCTATAAGTAAACAAACCCCCTTTGTCTCAATCATCAACAAAAAGCTGTGATAGTGTTAAAAAAATTGGTTACTAGGGTAAGGTTTGGTTGCTAGGAAGTTGTTAGTTGACAAATCTAAACAAACCCCCATTTCTTGTTTGGTCTTGAAGATTTTTTTTTTTATTGTTTAATATTTATTTTCAATAGCCATTATAAGGCAATGAAAAATATTTAGAGCATTTCTAGAGCCTGGGGTTCAAATACTTTTGCAAATTGGTTGCCATTTTCTTGCACAGATTGATACAAGTGTGCTCTGTTCTATGACGTTCTCCGGTTTGCAAAGTTTGGCCCCATTTCTCAGAATTCTCAGTGATTTCCAAGAATTTCTTTAGTGGTACCAGTCTGAGAAGATAAAGAAACCCACATCAGACCAGTTTAGAGGTTTCTGCCAAGTTTGATGCCTGTTGCTCGAATGGTCTTGGTGAAGATGGGTTCAGAATTTTTTTTTGTTCGCAGCAAAAGACGAAAGTCAATACAGAAGTGCCCCGAGATACGAAATTATTCCAGGGTGGCTTTCGTATCTCGAGCATTTACCTGTAAAACGCAGCGCCAGACTAAATAAGCGGATAATAGAGCAGAGCTGTTTGTGGTTGTTCGTTTCTCGAATTTTTCTTCGCATACGAGAAAATTCCCACGAGACCTTTCTTATCTCGAACATTTCGTAACTTGAAGTATTCGTATCCCTTATCGTAAAAAAGACATCCTCTAACTATACTAGAAATAAATGATAATAAACTAAACATGAATTGGAATTCCAAGACTTGGGTACGGTTATAACTGGGGTACGGTGGAAGTTGGAGAAAGATATTTTCATACAGTTTCATCACCGTCTCATTCAGCCGTGTTCCTAATGAATGTTAGAGAAACCTGTGCTAAACATGATGGATACGACATCGAGGCTAAGCAGATGATTCCAATTGTTCACTTTACGAACACATCGAGACATTCAGATCCCAATATTAGCATTCGCTCCCTCTCAGTGGTACGTCGGTGGAAATGTAACTCGAAGGAGGTGGAACAATAGTCATGGACAGAGCTGAACTGTCAAGGGCTTGATTAATGTTGCTCTCCGCTCTTTTAAAGAACAGGAGGAAATTTCAGTTGCTATTAGAGCAGTTTCACCAAAACTCTCTGTGGGGAGTTTGAACACGTTCCCAAACATGTGCCTCATTCGCCTCTTTCTTTAGTGTTTGCTTTCTTTTGTCAGAATCCCTGCACCAGCAAAGACCAGATCTTACAGGGGCCAAACTGTTTTATGCATTCAGCACTCTTCCTTTAAAAGGAACACTTGGCTGCACCGCTGTTCTTAGAGCTGAATCAATCACGTCTTGGGAGAATAGGCTTTGGGTCCCAGTTCTAGTTATGGCCAGGTGAATGATAAGTAGTATTGATCTCTCCTTTCCCCCCATTACACCCACAGCGATGGACAGAGCCTTGTTTTTTTCCCTACAAGGTGCTGTTTTCTGGACCACAAACAACTCCTGACCACCCACCGCCATTCTGTCCACTGTGACAGTGTTTTATTATTTATAGACGTGTGCATGCTTGCCCTAGAAATCAATGCTGCTATTGATTTAGAATGTTATTTTCAGAGAACATTTTCTATGGTAAATCCCGGTTCAGTGCCAAAAACAATGATGTTTATGAAAATAGAAATGACACAATGTCCTAAATAGTTGTGTTTTTCGTTTTTTTTTTTTCCCCATCCAGCCTTTTGGAATATTGCACAAAAAACCTGGAAGGAAACGGCAAGATACGCATATATTTTTAAAATGCTCTTAAAATTTTTTGCACACAACTGAGCAGGAAAAACACTTTATCCGATAAGAAAAAAAGTGCATAAACTATGATTGAAACTCATTTACCATTTTTCTGTCTGAGCTGGTCGCGATGGGGCGGCACCAATGGACTAACCAACGAAACTATTTCATCGCACAACATCCGAAATGTTATTTTGGTTGTCGAATTCCTTCACCAAAGTGTGTCTTTAAAGTGGTTTGGGTTTGTCACCTCCCGGAACTGTCCCCCACCTCCAAAAGCTAGATGACAGTATCTCTGCACAGTAGGTGATTATATAAGAAAAAACTTCCATTTTTCTTTTGATATTTGGTGTAAGTTTATCAGGAGGTGATGATTTAGTCTTGTTTCAAGTTCTGTGAATACATTTAATTTTGAAAGGGAAACAGGAGTATTTGCACATTTTTGTTTATTTGCCAATGCCTCTCATAAAAAAAACTTTTTCAGCATTTTATTCTAAAATTCTAATCGAAAACGAATAAAGCAGTCAAAATTTAAATAAAAAAAAATAAAATAAATAAATATTTTCAATTGATTCAATTAATTTTCAATTTTCAACTAAGCAATGAATGCAATGAACATAATCAATCAGGGAATCTGGAAAAAAAGGAAAACAAATAAACGTAATTTTTTTTCATTTATCATTTATTTGCCATTTTAAGTGTAAGTGTAAAACTATGTTTTTTCTATTCAGCAAAAAAAATTTTCTAAATACATTAATTTTGGATATTGGCCTATTTTTGAATAATAATAATAATAATAAAAAATTCTTTTGATTTCCCAGTGTTATGGATCTGGTGAAATCTTGCCTGTTTTCTGTAAAAGCTAGTAGGCAATTTCTTATGAATATATCAGAATTGTGGGGATTTAACAAAGCAACAAATATATATATTATATTATAATGTTTTGTAAGTACTATATTAACTGCAGATACACAAGTAATCAGAAATGAGTAGCAGGATTCTATTTTATTGAACATTTACAGTTGTATATCAGAAATAAAGCTGCAGGATCATTTGAGTACGTATGTGTCTATCACGTGACATAAGACGAACTTCAGAAGAAAAACTGAGCTGAATCGGTTTCTGCTTGAAAATCAGGTCGATTTGTCGATCGTGCACGCGCTCATCCCCAGTTAACATGATCCCTGGCACCGTGTCTCTGCTGCCCCTGCTGCTGAACTTTGTAAATGCTGACAAGAAGTTTTTCCCTTTCAGTCGAGCCGCAGATGTACGTCGAGTCTTCTACAGGGAACGGGGCTTACGTTTTTTTTTTTACAAAGTGCTTTATTTAATTTTTCCTTGCTGCATTTATCAGCAGGTATTTAGCACATACTGACTGGTAACTTTGCTTCTACCACAAAGAAAAAGAAACAATGAAGAACTGACTGCTAATCTCATCCCCACTGCTACGAAATCCTTTCCATGTCTTGTAGAATAACATGAGCAAAGAGAACTTATGTGGAGCTTGCTGCAGTGCAGCTATTGCCCACCCCATCTCTCTCTCTCTCTCTCTCTCTCTCTCTCTCCCAGCTGTGGCTTTTGACTGACATTCTGTGCATTGTTTTCACACTGCTGCTATCGTTCCCCTGTATTATTCCCTCTTACTGTTTTCTTTTCTTTTAGAACGGTTTCTCTTTCCCTGATACTTTCCATGCAGCCCCTGATGGGTTTTGATCGTTTATTGGTATCATCCACTGCCTGCTAATATGAGAGAATAACCTTGATAATGCGTTTGTCAGGGGCCCATGCTTGTGTGCCTGTGTGCACGTGAGTGATGGATCTCATCTGGGACTCGGTGCGGGGCGATAACCACTTCCAGCTGCTACGTTTCACCCATTAACAACGCAGCTGGATCAACCTCCTTCCTTATCGCCCGCTGTCTCTCCTAGTTTCACAGTGTATTTTGATCGCACTAATGCCATTCATAAAGTGCTTGCTTTGCTGCTTTGATTCCAGTTCTGCTGCCTTGAATCGATGCACGCTCGCTCATTCACCTGGCGTGTGTTTCTGCAGTTGGGTTTGCTCCCTAGCTCAGGGACTGTAGTACATCTGTGTTAACATGTGCAAGAGCTATGATGCTTCTGCATGTTTTTTTGGCTGAGCTGAAGTTGCAGGGAGAGGAGATGCTGTAGAAAGAACAGATTGAGTGTCTAAAGACCTCTTGCTGAGCTTTTGGTCTCCGAATACTTTAATAGCTCCCTCCATTAGCCATCCCGCCCCCCTTTCTTTCAATGCATTTTAAAACGACTCTCTTTGTTTCTGCCATTAGGAGAGATATCCAGACCTCCCAAAGGAAGCAGTAGAAGGTTGTCGAGGGATCATCTCCATCTCATTGTGATTAGTTCAGTTGACATATTTACTCATTATCATCTCTCTGGTTAGATTGAGGTACGCTGGAGGTCCCTAGCTTACTGAAGGGCTTAACCGTGGGTTATCTGCGTTCTAAATGAATTGGTAGAACTTTAACACCTCAACTTAACTCTTAAATTTCCAGTGCCATAAACCAAAATGTTGCTGGTGATCCAGATGTTGTCCTCTTCCAGTACGACCTCTGAGATGTGTTCAGATATTCGAAATTTTAATATTGAACTAATGATGTCCCTGTAGGCCGCTGAGACTTCTCTGCTCATATGCTAGTCTTGCTATCCAATTGGTTGAGTTAATAGGCTAATTTGAATTTAAAATGACTGGTTTAATTAAACACTTATTCCACTAGGGTCACCACGGCAACATCTCCTTTAGCCACCAATTGCAGCATGCACTGGTGTATTCCAGGGTGTAAACCCTGGAATATTGACCGAGGAGAAATGGAACATTAGATGGTAATATTCTTTAGGGTTTTTGTGAAAGTGTGTTTGCGGCTAAAGCTAACTAACGGAATTTCGCTCTATTTAAGTTAGTCATTTTAAATTCTGGCTTTTAAATGATTTTAGGCTGCTGCATACCTCGATCGCTTCCTCAATGCAGACGTTACTCTTTTTTATTTATTTGCCAGTATTTGGTGTTGTTTTTACACCCAACAACAGCACAATACCAGTAAATAGCAGACATAATGTTTTCCTAATTCCTCGTTGGAAAAAATATGTAGCCTAGAAATGAAAAAAAAAACTCCAAAGGGAAAATAAAACACAGTGTGGAACACAAGTTAGACCCAATGGGTCTTAACACAACACAAACAGGAAGTTACACCACAAACAGGAAAGTAAAGATTTTTAAGTCAAGTTGATGAAAGGCAAGTTCTCTTATGACTCTTGAGATGTCCGGCTACTCTTCCTCCCTCTTCCTTTTTTTCATAGCAGTACTGTGTTTAGGGCACCAATGTTTAAGTTAAATAAAGCCACATTTTCTGTTATATGTTTTTAAACCTTTCTTTTAGAGTCTTTTTATTTTTCAATAACACAACCTTGCCTCTCCACATCAAACACTCACATTCCTTTCTGATGATTGGCTACAAGCATGTTTTGGTAACTGTTTTTTTACTGGCCACCCTGCTTTTAACTACTCCACCATTGTGCCCCACATTTATATAGTTTACATTTTAAACAGATACATATTAAATAGTGTAAAACGCATAAGTATCCTCCACTAGCTTCGGAGTCCATTCAGTAAAACAGGTTTTAAGACGCAAATTTTTAACTACAGCATTTACTGCAAAAAACAATGCAGGGCGAACTGGTCAATAGAGGGCGCTCTCTCATATTTACTGGACGTTTACTGAAATCTTTACGTAGGAAATAAATGCGAATGATTTGGGAAAATGTGTTGAGATATTTATGCGTTTAGTAAATGTTAGCAAGTCCTTTCATTGTATTTTCTGATTGATCAGAGACACATAAATGGAATTGTTTATGCAAACCTGCAGCATTTCCAAACAAGACATTGGGAGTGTCCAGAACGAAGACTGCTTGTGCCCAGAGTTTATCTCAGCTTCCTGGATTAACCCATCAATAGCCATTTTGTTGACTTTCCACATCACTGCTGGTCAGAGATGAGAATTTGAAAATATGAAATGAAACTATTTTATTAAATTAATTACACATGTGACAGTGTAAAACTTGATTTAAAGGACCGGAATATTCATCAGTGAATATTCAAAAGACAGAGGAAGAAACATACTCCTTTTCCAGTGTGTGGTGTTAAACAAAGACTAATTGGATGTGGTGCAAAAAAATGTTTATTCTCATTTCATTTATCATTTATTCTCAATTTATAGATTTTTAAAAACACCAGGATCTGGTATGCTGGCTTTCTACTTTTTAAAAACAGCAAAGTGTTTTTGTGTGTGTTTAAACAAACATATTATATGACGATATCACAGTTTTCTAGATTAGTGTAGTCCCTTAGCAAACGTGCAGCAGCAGCAGCAGCCAGGGGTGTAATGATGCCTCAGTAGAATTTAGTTTTGTTTTGTTGTGATTGAGTTAACAGAGTGTTTATTGGAAAGTTATGAAACACAATCAGATTTCTCAGAAGAACGATCAAAGTGATGCGAAAACTAAGTTTAAAGTGAATATGACATAAAAACAGGGCCAAGCCCCACATAGAACAACAGACCCTAGCTTCCAGCATTCGTCTCCAAACCCAGTGGGAGGAACGGTGGGTCTGCAGCATCACTCAGCTCCCTGGCTCTCCTGAGGAGAACATTTCAATTACCCAGCTCTGATTGATGTTCTCTCTGGTCATCGGCCATGCAGCGAGCCACAATAATCAGAGGATTGCTGTTACAGTTTGCCTGACACCACTGACATAAATGAGCAACAAATCCAATCAAATCCAATATTAGCTGAGCACTATGCGTCCCCTGATGCTGGGAGCGAGATCTATAGTCTTTCATCCCAGACCTCATGCTGGGATTGATGCATTGACTTTGAGTCAATAAGTCTGGTTGTTGTCTGAAGAAAATGAGGCTCGTTTTTTTACCCTCCAAAACAAATCAGTTTTAAAAAGAAACAGAGAGGATTTAAATGAGGCGTTTAAGATGATCTCATGGAACTTGTGTGGCCATAACGGGGGATGGTATGCTGTTATAAAAAACAAAACAAAAAAAAAACGATTCATGCATCTGTTACCGAGGCTTTGGTACTCAGATACGATCGACTTACGTCTCCTTACCACAAGTCAGCTGTAAACGGAGTTCTGCTTAAAAAGGTCTTTGTAAAGAGCATTTTTGGACTGACTGTGGAAAAAAATAATGGGGAGACCGCTCTGAAAGGCTTGTGCTATGACCATACAACATTATTGCAAGTGATAAAAGCAGGGTAGGGGATTTCTGGAAGCCGATGTTGACTTTTGGATTTATCAGAACAAACCCTCCAACATAGAAATGGCTTAATGACACTTTTTTGTTAACCTTTGTCCCTCCATGTCACAAAAATACACTTCTCGCTGCTGATTGGATGGTAATTGGTCTGACTGTTTACTAAAGCGTTTCTGAAAAAATAAAATGGCCACCTACCCCACCATTCTAAAGAGAACAAGGCTCTTTTTACACTCAGATTAAAACAAATCAGATTTGAAAAGTCTCAAAAATATCATCCATGCCATTTTTGGATGATAACAAATGCAACGAAACAGAAACAAATATTGCATTTAACACATAAATGCTACATTTACATATTTACTTCACACACAGGTAATACTACTGCTTTAATGGCAACAATCTTTTTTAAGATTTCATTATTAAACATTAAATAGTTGAAAATATTGAATCTTTTTTTTTAATGGCCACAATTAAGCAAATCATTTTCAACATGATATGTCCCCGTCTGACCACTAGAGGGCCTTGCTTTCTCTTCCTTCCTTTCTCACACTCTTAAACTGAAGTTGATAAGAGCAGCAGAGCTCTGTGTGTAAAAGAAAGGTACTCAGCAACCATAAGGGAGTGTGCATTGCGCGTGTGCGTGAGAGAGAGAGAGAGAGAGAGAGAGAGAGAGTGAGAGAGAGAGAGAGAGAGAGAGAGAGAGAGAGAGCCAAGCCCTGCTCAGCTACACCATTAGAATGCTGATGCTTTACACTGCAGCAGTGGCCCACTTATCCAATTCAAGTAACCTCACACAAGTCTGTCTCTTCCTCCACTTTCATCACTCTCTTTCCTTCTCGTCCTCCTCCTTCTCTGACTGGATGGATGAGGAGGGGTGAATCAGCCCACAGCCCTGGAATGAGGGCGCCTTACTGCTGATGCACACACTTCTGCTCAAACAGCCCACAGCCTTGTTTTCTGAGGTGTGTGTGAGTGTGTGAATATGTGTTTTATTTGTGTTTCCTCTGCACACACGCTCAAGGTAACTGCTGGATATTTGGAGCGGGATTATCCATGACAGCCTGCACTCATGCCATGTGTGTTTTTGTGGGTTTATGTTTTTGCTAATGGTGACTGGGCTTGGCACATTAGCTCAGAGAAGCGCTGGAGCTTGTGACAGCCATGCCAACGGCAGGCCGCATATGTCCACCCCAGCACTAGGAGCATGCCGATGGCATCTGGGCTTTTTTAGTAATGTGGAGTCTTTAAGATGGCATCTTGTAGTAATGTGGAGAAAAACACATGACTAAAACACTAAATAGAGCCATTTGAAAATTCTTACCTCTACAGTTTTTTTTTATTTTAGAGTTGTTAATTCAGGAGTAGCGTTTCTTAGGTCTATATAGTAGTAGTTGTTGAATAGTAGAATAAACAAATTGTAGATTAAATAATGCATGAAAATATGACTATTATTCTTCCTCAAAAAGTGCTTTTGTTTGTTTTTCTGTATGGGAAGGAAGGAAGGAAGGAAGGAAGGAAGGAAGGAAGGAAGGAAGGAAGGAAGGAAGG